>JAHKKF010534196.1:9243-32177 GCA_019740295.1 Labeo calbasu
AATCTTTTCTGTTTCTTATAGCATTATAGTTTTGTCTTGTTTGTAGTGTGATCAACGTTTGTGGAAGCAGTAGATGTGTTAGGGAAGTAACATGTAACATTTTAATTATATTTTGCTAAAATTAACGAAATGACTTAAAAAAAAGATTCGTTCATTTTGCTGAACAAGACTCAAAGGTCCGAGTCTGTAAAATGATCTGAACTTCCCATCACTACTACGAATCACGTGTAAGTTCATCGTCTGTGTACTGAGTATGGCGAAAAACTCCATCTTATTTTGTCCTACAACTTGAGAGGACGACGTTGTTTTGTTTATAAACAGCGTTTACAAACTTACTTGCACTTTCTTAGTCTTTGCGCGTTCACTTAATAAACACTGGGTCTGTAGTTTCGCCTTCGTTCCGCGTAAACTTTCGACGTGATTCAACAGTACGTAGCGTCGTGAACGCGCATCCCAGAGCCTGTGCTACACAAGCTTTTGTGCTTAAAAAGTATACAAAATTTTATTTTCCAAAAAAAATGATCGTTTCGCTAGATAAGACCCTTTTTCCTCAGCTGGGATCGTTTAGAGCCCTTTGAAGCTGCATTTAAACTACATTTTGGAAGTTCAAAATTGGGGCACCAATGAAGTCCATTATATGAAGAAAAAACCTGAAAGGCTTTCCTCAAAAAACAATTTCTTCATGACTGAAAACAGAAAGACATGAACATTTTGGATGACAAGGGGGTGAGTACATTACTTGTGAATTGTTGTTCTGGAAGTGGACTTCTCCTTTAAGACTAAAACTACAAAATAGTGAAACACAAAACACACTACCATCATAACACTGAGAACTAAAGAAAAGTAGACTAATTTAGGATGACAAACTGAAAAATAAGATGATAAAATACGAATAAAATCCAGTTTGAAATTCCTGCACCCCTCTGGGCCCCATGTCATATACTTGACATTAAAAAGCAGAGAAAATGTTTAACAAATATGGACCAAATACAACTTGACAATAGTCTCAACAGGCCAGCCCTGACATCAGATACAGAGAATACACTTTCTACCAGCAAATCTGGCTCTGCGGACAAAGCCCGAATTGTGATGATATACAGCCTATAAATCTGGCCATTCATCCCGTGAATACAGAGAAAAGGCAACAGAGAATAGAGTGCAATGCTTAATCAAAGCCAGAAACAGAACGAAATTAAGCTATCGGGAATATTAGGTCCCGTTTACAGCCAGATGGATGTACAGGTACTGTAAATCATGTGTAAATGGCCATGATGGTAATATATGAAATAAGAAAATCTAATTTTTCTATTTTTGACAATTTACTGACTTAACACAGTTATATTGAATGTTACTTCAAAGTAAGTGAAGCTGCATCTTTTCACATGATCTTCATTTCTTCATTAATCAGATTTGGCTGTCTCCTCCCTTTTCCTATCAGTCTCTTTCTTTATATATGTATATCATTTTTTTTTTCGTCATTCTCTCTCTGACTCTCGTCGCTCCGTCTCCAGCTGCTGGCATTGGGATTTATAGACTAAGGATCACAGCCAAGTTTCACAGCCAATGAGAGATGAGGGGGGGCTGGTTTTGTTTTCCTATTTTTCTATCCTTCCTTTTCATCTCAGGCTTTTCAAAGTGTCTCTTTCTGTGAGCAATTACACACATGCTCTGATAAACAGACAAGTTGTTTTCATCACTGACAACCTCTGCTGTCTCTCTCTCTCTCGCTGTGCTTCAAACAAATGCGACATCGCCACAGCCTGAGAGAGATGTACATTCAGCCACTGCTGGAGAGGAAGGGAGACGAGGACAGCAAAGAGTACCTCTCTGTCCACCCAAATTTGTAAAGTACAAACTAAGTTCTAAAATATAGACAGTAAGATTTGTAAGTAAATAAAACAGTAAGATTTGTTTTTTTAAAAGAAGTCTCTTCTGCATACCAAGCCTGCTTTTATTTGATCCAAAGTACAGCAAAAACAGTACAATTCTGAAATATTTTTACTATTAAAAATAACTGTTTTCTATTTGAATATATTTTAAAATGTAATTTATTCCTGTGATTTCAAAGCTGAATTTTAGCATCATTACTCCAGTCACATGATCATTCAGAAATCTTTCTAATATTCTGATTTGTTTCTCAAAAAACATTTATTATTATTATGTTGAAAACAGCGTTTTTTCAGGTTTCTTTGATGAACAGAAAGTTCAGAAGAACAGCATTTATTGTATATATATATATATATATATATATATATATATATATATATATATATATATATATATATAAATTTTTAGCTTTGATCACAGGAATAAATTACATTTTAAAAAATATTCTAATAGAAAGCAGTTATTTTAAATAGCAAAAATATTTTACAATATTACTACTTTTGCTGTATTTTGGATCAAATAAATGCAGGCTTGGTGAGCAGAAGAGACTTCTTTGAAAAACATTAAAAATCTTACTGTTCAAAAACTTTTGACTGGTAGTGTATACACAAACAACTGTTCAAAAGTCTGGGGTCAGTAGGATTTTTCTCTGCATTTATTTGATCAAATACACAGTAAAACACTAATATAGTAAAATATCATTTAAGCTGTATTTTATTTTACCCTGTTTTTATGTGCATTTTGAAGTATTGTATCAGAAACGAGTGATGGAAACGCCAATTTTTAGGGAAAAAAATTCTGTTATGTAATACGGTTTCATGGTTTATAAGATTTAATCATAATATGAAAAAGTATTTCAACATACAAAGACATATTTAATACTTTAAAAGCAAAATGAGTCCAAAATGCTTGTCTGAAATTTTCCCACATTAAAAAATAAATACAACCTCACGTTGTGTCAATCACATTTACACACTGGCTCTGAAACTTTCGTCTATAACGTATCGGGTTAAATTTTCTGCATTTTTCACATTCATAGCAAGCATTTGGAGAGGTGTTTTGACAATTCTGAGTCACTGTGATGTTCTGTGCATGACGAATTTTGCTGAATACGACAAACATACAGAAAACCTCCATCCTACATTTCTTAGTTATATTCAGTGCTGGTTTATCAGGAAGTGCCAATTTTGTTCTCTTTGACTCGTTGAAAGAAAACGATGCTTATTAGCAAATATTTTTAAACAAACATTAAACATTGAAGAACAGTTATAATGTATGTTATATGGTGCATATTTTCCCCCGGAGTTCATTTTACTAGCTAAACTAATACGTTTATGGTCACCGAATATGTTTCTTCTGAGGTAAATGTGATGTTACATGACATTGTTTACAAGCCGTTACATTGACATCTTTCCATGGTTGAAACACTGATTGAGCGATTACATGGCGAGATATGGATTTCGGTAAGTTGTTCTCTTTCTTTTAACAAACCTTCGGATGATCATTCATGTTTATTTTGTGCTATAACTGGTATTAAAGCGGAGGAGATGATCAGTTCACGTGAGCTTCGTGTTGCCGCTTTTCTTGAACTGAAAGTTGAAAAACTCTGATCGTATTTTCTCCCTCATCTTCAAAATCGTCCAATATCACTGTTTTACCCTTTTTGTTAAGGGTGTTTGATCTTCTTTGCATGTTCACTTAGCAAAGATTGGGTCAGTACTTCTGCTGCGATTTTGAAATTATTTTTAAAGTTGAGGGAGAGTTTTTCGACATACCCTAACTGTCTTGAGCCAGAAAACACAGAGTTCAGGGAGAGCAAGACGAGCATTTGAGGTTAAAAAAATATATAAATTGTATTATTTTTATGAAAATATCCAATCGTTTCGCTAGATAAGACCCTTGTTTCTGAGCTTGGATCGTTTACAACCGCATTTGGGATCGTTTGAAGCCGCATTTGAACTGCATTTTGGAAGTTCAAACTCAGGGCACCATAGAAGTCCACTATATGGAGAAAAATGCTGAAATGTTTTCCTCAAAAAATATAATTTCTTTACAACTGAAGAAAGACAGACAGAACATCTTGGATGACAAGGGGGTGAGTACATTATATGTGAATTCTGGAGGTGGACTTCCTTTAAACAGTACCAAAACGTTAAGCGTTAAAAAGTTTTTTTTTTTAAGAAAATGATTGCGTAGAGCCTTTGAAGCTGCACTGAAACTGCAATTTGGACCTTCAACCCATTGGAAACCATAGAAGTCCACTATATGGAGAAAAATCCTGGAATGTTTTCCTCAAAAAACTTAATTTCTTTGTGAGTGGAAAAAGAAAGACACGAACATCTTGGATGACATGGGGGTGAGTAAATTTATCAGGAAATTTTATTCTGGAAGCGACACATGATCCTTCAGAAATCATTCCAATATGCTGATTTAGGGCTCAAGAAACATTTTTTATTATCAGCATTCAAAACTGTTGTGCCGCTTTATAGTTTTGTGTAAACAATCATACATTTTTACACTTTTCATACATTCTTCAATGGTTGCTATGTTGTTTATAAATGGAGCGTATCTAGTTTTGTTTTGCGTCAGTCTAGTCAGAGCAAGTTGTTGTTGCCATTCTGAAAACTTGACACATTGAGGATATTATCCCACCCTCTCAGTGTGCTTTTACAGTATTATAGACTCCTGGAATGCTAAGCTTGTTTGATACTTTATTAGTTCCATAAGGAGAGATTTTTGTAGAATTCCTTCGCCGCTTTGGAAAACAGCCCACTGTGACAAAAGCAAGCAAGCACATACACGGCGAAAACAATAAGAACGAACCCAACGGAGCTTCATTCCAGGCTGGCTGAGTGGCTTATGAAATGATCAATCAAAGAGGTGAGCGCAGACACAGCGACAAAACAAATCCGCAGGCACATGTTTGTTCATGTGTGTGAGGTGAACGAGTCCACTGGCGCTGCAGCATCTCGGAGTCTCCGCAAATTAAAACTTGCTCAAGCAAGAGGGGTCTGCTTGGCTTGATGTGACGTGGCTTGGCTTGGCTAGCCTGACCCCCCACCTTAAACCACACCCACTTCTTTTGCATTTGTGCCTTCATCCAACAGCGAGGGGAGGGTGGGGCGAAGAAGCGGGATATGCACGTGTGCCCCACAAAGGGGGCATGTGTTGAGGGCCAGGGCTCCACTTGAGATGGCCACAACAAAAAGAACAGCTACGTTCGCCCCCTGCGTAGCACCACCCTATGCTAGTTCTCCGAAAAACATCGCTTGGTTTCATTTATGTGGTCTGCGAAAATACACATTATTCTAGTCAAATAAGAGGCTCTTTTTTAGCTTTCCCTCAGCAGAGAGTTCGCTTGAGGCGTATTCAAGATGTTTTCGTACTGTAATCAACAAACCAACCCTACTGACAAGACCAAACATAATTCTCATACTCATCCATCAGGATCGTCACCTAATCCAAGCCATTCATTCACTGTTTAAAAGTGGCCAAAAGCAGCGGCGTAATTGTTCGTTTGGCTGTTAGAAACTGGAGGAATGCTGGGAGGACATTAGTGCGGTGTAGGGGCAAGACTGGCCCAGCGTGAGGGAGGAGCCGAGCGGGTTAGTTTGGTTACGGCAGTGACTCTATTTATACTCGCTCCTCCCTCGTACGTCCAAACAGCATCTATTGAATCCAGATGTGAGAGGGCCGACAGAATGAGGGCTGCTGTTGCCCTTCAGACTCGTGCTCTTTAGTTCTCTTTCACACGTGGGAACATTCACACAGGGCAGATGTATTGCCCTGTTTGCTCTGGGTAAACACATCATATGTCTGAAAGTATGCAATTTAAAAAAACGTAAACAAGCTTGTTTTCATACTCTGAAATAATAATAAAAAATTATATTTGCCCTGCCTTTCAAAAGTTTCAACGCTTAAATGACACTTAGTGAAGTTTTTATAATAATAATAATATAAGTTACAATTACATCATTATATTTTTACTCCAATTAGTTTTTTGAAATATAAACAATTGGTGGCTGTCATTAAAACCAAACAAATTAAACACTGAACAGCTATAATGCATATTATATGGTGCACATTTTTAACAAAACGCTCCTCTCTAGAGTTCATTTTTCTAGCTTACCATTGATCTTATAGTTACCGAATATGTATTTCCTGAGGTAAATGTGACTTGACATTGATTACAAGCTGTTACTGATGCCTTTCCACGTTTGAAACACTGATTGACCGATTACATGACAGGATACTGATTTCAGCAAGTTGTGCTCTTTCTTTTAACAAACCTTTGAATGTTCATTCATGTTTATTTTGTGCTATAACTAGTATTAAAGCAGAGAAGACGATCAGTTCATGTGAGCTTGAGCTACAGCGATCTGTCACTCTACATTAAACAGTGCAAAAACAGCATTGTAATAAAATGGACAAAATTTGAAATCTGAGACTTAGCTTTATATCAAAAGTAACAAAGCACAAAGCTTATTGCGATTTATTAAAGGGAAGTGCTCTAGATTCAGTTCATCAACTGAAAACAGGCTAGACTAATCGATTCTTGGGATTTAAGAATTTATATAGTTTTGTAAAAATGAGAATTGATTAAAATGGAACATTTTTCACCCAGTCGTAATAGTAACTATATCTGAAATACTATAATCTAACTATATCAAAATTATTGATTATTTTCCAAAAATCATTAGTATATTAAGTAAAGATCATGTTCGATGAAAATATTTTATAATATATATACTAATATATACTCAATATTTTGATTTTTTTTTTTGCACCCTCAGATTCCTGATTGTTGTATCTCGGCCAAATATTGTCCTAACAAACCATACATCAATGGAAAGCTTATTTATTCAGCTCTCAGATGATGAATAAAAATATAAAATAATATATATAAAAATTGACTGTCTATAAATTGACTGGTATTGTAGTCCAGGGTCACATATTGATGATAATAATAATAATAATAATAATAATAATAATAATAATAATAATAATAATAATAATAATGTAACACGATAACACTCATATAATATAAAAACTAACTAAAATTTCATTCAAAAATATACCTAACTGAAAACAATATATAAATATGTACACATTCAAATTTAGCCTCTAATAAATTATTTAAAGGCAGGTTACAGTAAAACTATTTGTCACACATATATTGTGACAACGTGCCCCATAACCAAAAGACCTAAATGAAAGGCTTGTGGAGCAGGGTTGAATATGCTAATGAATAGCCTGTTGCTGGCCATCCTATGAACGTGGCATTATTGATCTGTTAGCAGGGGGCGATGACACACTATCCCACCGACTCTAAGGTGGCCCGTTTAAGAGAGAAAACAGAAGAGTCTCATCCTCAGTCTCTAAAACCAAAAGACGACCGCACTCAATACCCACTGCCACACATGGTGTGATGTAGTCAACAATGTCCTTGTATGGGGTTTGTATGGGTATGGAGTATGTAACGGATGTCAACAGTGTGGCATTTGAAAAATAAGAGCTACAGTAGATTCAACTACCCATGTATGTATGGAGCAAAACAAACTCAAGCTCCTTCCATCAGGCCACCTCCAAATGGCACAAAACAAAGCGCCGGACACACAAACAGAGCACATGCACTTTAGGCATTACGTCAATCTGTAGTTACGATTTCTAGGTACTTCTCCCCTTTTCCAAAGACTAGCAGACTAGCGCTCAACCTCAGTGTTAGGGTCATGTTAGCATCAAAACAGAAGCAGACTGATCCCTGACTGACCAATGAGCAGCCTAGCGGGTCTGGAGAAGAGTTAATGGGCTTAGGGTCTACTCCAGACTAGCTACTGCTCTATTAAGCTTGTTTGGCCAGCTGTCGATCCGTCTAAGAGCTACTTGAGATCTCAACCAACCAAAAGCCTTGAAGGGGGTGTGTGTTTTGGTTGGCGGGATTGTTTGGGAGCAAAACATCTCAGCCCTAATTAGAGGTGCTTGGACCTATTTGTTTTCTGGATATTCTGCATTCTCATAAAAAAAGTGCAGAACCTGTACCTGTAGGGGTTCAATAGCTTGTCAATGAGGCAGTGTCCTCTCAAAAGGAAACATTTGTTCCTTACAGACCTCTAAAGGTTTCATAGTAGCAACTTAAGGGTACATAATACTGCTCTAAAGTACAAATATGCACATTTTAGGGGTACTGTCCAAATGACAAGCTGTTGTCCCTTTAAAGGTAACATGTTGCAAGTTAGGACAACATGAAAATCAATACAGTCCAAAAAAAAGTCAATTACTGACATGCAAGAGACATGTCCTGTACCCAGAAGCATAGCTCTAGGGGTCTGAGAATGCTCCTGCTGCTGCCCTACTCCTCTCACGCATCTCTCTGGCTTCTCAGATTGCTGCAGCTGCTGGCTTGAGGAGTTGGAGAGAGTCTACCTTCCTTCCTTTCGTCGCAAACGTGCAAAGGGCTTCCCTGACATATTGCATAGGACATAAACAGCAAATTGCAATCCATGAAAAACTACTGCATGCTTTTAATTCAGCTGATATTTACATACGTACATGTTCGCACACACATGGTATTTATAAAATAAAAAGCAACACTAATCATTCAAAATAAATCTAATTCACCGTTGCATAAATTAGAGTTGCTCGCTCCACTTCAAAGCCTTCTGCCGTCTAAATATTTGTATAATATTTGTGGAATGCAACACAGCTAATTGTGCCTGTCCCATGAGTGCGTTCAGCAGCACTATTACTCCGACATCCAGATGATACAGAAGCTTTTATCTGGAGCTATTTCGGAGGTGGAGAAATGTAGGTCTGTCTTTATTTACAGTCCAATTTCCTGAATGGGCCACACAAGAATAGGCGGTGGGGCACGGGCCCAATGAGACCCGAGAGAAAAGATTCGGAGGGTGTGCGGGCATCTCCGCTTACGCTATTCTAGGATCAGAAAACAGTGAAATTCAAACTACGTACACCCACACAAGTGCTCATCACGAGGATGCATTCATTCAGTACTCAAGCCTCGAGACACAAACAGACATACAACGCAACTAGTGTCGTCTGATTCACGGACAAATGACTCTTATGAGCCGGTTTATTTAATAAAGAGTTCAAAAAGATGAGTTTAACAGTTTGAATCAGTCTGAAACAACGCCTTGTATAATTTAAAGCACTGGCAGACAGAATTTTCTTCCTACATGCAAGCAAAATGAACATTATTACGTGAACTACAGTTAATTTGGAATCTAATCAAATCAAACTGAAATCAGAATAAAATTAAGAGCTTAAATCTAAATTACAATGATTCTAAATTTAAAAAGAAAATCAGAATTAGAGCAGTTTTTTCCAACTGAAAATTAATTTTTTTTTTTTGGAAATAGAGATCACAATTCTCCCACAAATCTAAACTAATCAAAATAACATTTAATTTACTAGAGGCTGTGACAAAGTATTGATTACAGTCTATTCAAAAATGTTTAATTTATGAAATAATTATTTTTAATAATGACTGAATGACTCATTCATAAATACTTTACTTGTTTCATTACTGAACCAATCACTGTTTCTGAACGAATCTCTTGAATAAACGATTCATTGATTCACTCATAAATAGTTGTTTCATTACTGAATAAATCAGCATTTTTGAACAAATATTTTAAATGAACAATTCAGTGACTGACTAATAAATACTTCACTTGTTTCATTACTGAATGAATCACCTTTTTTAACAAATCTCTTGAATGATTGATTCAATAACACAAATGCTTCACTTGTTTCATTACTGAATGACTCGGCGTTTTTAAACAAATCTCTTGAATAAACGATTCAGTGACTCGCTCATAAATACTTCACTTGTTTCATTACTGAATGAATCAGCATTTTTGAACAAATCTTTTAAATGAATGATTCTCTTTTAACAGTTACTTTGAGACCTTGGGTAATCAACATTGTAATAAACAAACGCTATTTGAAGCAACAATTTGAAGTGAAAATTACTTTCAAAGATGATTTCCTGTATTTTGATCGCTACAATAGACATCAGTGTTTATATCAGAATCTATAAATGGCTGAAAAGACTGCTTGCAAAGCTGTTTCATACCTCAGCTGCTCTCTTTGTCTTCGTGTGGCAGCACGAACAGTTTTTAATATTACGACTTTATCAAAGGTTTAAAAGACACAAATGAATCGTTTGGATCAAGGTCGCGATCTTTTAACGATTAATCGTGCAGCTTGAATCAGAATCTAATCAAATTGAAATCGTAACTAAATCCTGAATCTAAATTAAAACTAACCTTAAAACTAAAACTAAATAAAATAAAGCCAAAAAATTCAACTAAGACTCTTCTGCATTAAATTAGAGCAACAACAGCAATCCTACTTGCCATTGTGCTTGTGATTAACAGTTTAAAAAGGCATAAGATGGAAAGAATGTGCCAGAAATAACTAGATTTGTGTAAAGCCCAGGGTGTAAATCTTGCCCACTGGAGTAGTGCAAAGAGGTCGAAGATTAATTGAATTCCACTTTTATTTCATCCGGCATTTCTCATGATCCTCCTTTTAATGCAGGTCGGGCGAGAGGGGACGCGGCTGGACATCTCAGGACCTGCTTAGTCAAGCAGTGACCCTGAATCCAAGACAGTGTACGTAACGTCTCTGCAGTCAGCGGGGACCGACAAAGCATCTGGCTGTCTGGTTTAAGTAATAGAGGTGAGACACAATGTTACTCATCGGCTGTTTTGCAGTGTACAGTTCAGTCCTTCCGCCCATAATATTAATTTTTATAGTTCATTAAAACTGACAAGTGCTTTCGTACTTTCCCCTTCAGCTGTGAAAACAACTGAAATGGAACAAAGTGTCGACAACGCAGCCTTACCGTAGAGAGGAGCAGAGGGTAAGAGGATAAGAGTACAGATTAGCGTGTGAAGAGAAGGAAAAAATGGAATGAGTATGGAGAGATGAGAGGAGGGAAAGGATGCTGGCAGGACACAACGGTGTCCTCTCTGTCCTTACATAAAGCCTGTACTACTCTACCTTCTTTACTATTGGGAAAAAAAAAAAAGAGTGATGTTGTCCAAAAAAGTGATGTTTATATAATCGTGTCCAGATTTTTATCCCTACTAAGTAAAGAAAGGTCCACAGGGTGAACAGAGGCTTTCGGTACAACAGCTGTTTTACAAAAAAATAGGACTAAAGAGGAATCGAAAAAAGTAATTACTCATATTCATCCCAAATCCATTGTTTTTCCTAAATAACTAAAAAGTAAAAAACTAACTAAAGATGTTTATTCAATTCACCAGGTTATCATCAAACGCAATCACTGAATTTACTAAAGTACAACTAAACTTCTCAGTCTGTGATCTGCAAGTATCCGACTCAACGGTGATCCAGTGACACTGATTTATGGAGCACTTCAAGGAGAGTGGTGTGAAACAAAAACAGGAAGGGGAAATGCCAGGGAAATTTGTGAAGGAGGATTTCCTCTAAATAACACTGGCATAGTGTTGTTTTTCCTGGATGGGCTTCTGTAAACTCAATTAGAAGATTTATGTCTCAACTAAAAAACTGTATAGAGATGTGCTCCGATTGGCCTGTTTAACAGCAGCAGGTTTTGCATAGCGTTCCTCCTTTATAGTCCATATAGTGGACTTCAATGGGGATTGACGGGTTGAAGATCCAAATTGCAGTTTCAATGCAGTTTCAAAAGGCTCTACACGATCCCAGCTGAGGAATTACGGTCTTATCTAGTAAAACAATGTCATTTCCAAAAATAAATAAAGAAATAAAAAAAGAAATTCCCATAAATGCTCAAAGTGACAAAGCAGCTGACAGTCGTTCACTTTTAAGAAGAGTTGGCAATTTCCAAACATGAGCCACTAAAACTACAGTTTAGTAGTGTTTACTTTTATACCATGAGAATGGTATGGTAAGAACAGCAGCTAGCAAACAACAGCAACTTAGTATTGAGCAGGTTTCCAATCTAATTGTAAGCAATTCATTTGTGGATGTTGTCTTTGACATGTTTAATCAACAACTTTCCCTTTCCACTAAAATCACTGAGGTCACATAGGCTGTAAGATAATGTTAACCATTAGCCAAACAGACATGTAGGCAATATTTTAACAAGCTCACATCCAGTCGGGCTGCATTCTAATGTGTAACCTCCACCATCAAATCAATTCCTAATCAATAAAATCAAGTTAACCGTAGCAAAATATTTAGTTTCACTGGCAAATGTTATGCAAGTAAAGTAACATGGGTAGAAAATGCCAAATCACATTTTGGCATCTTCCATAAATTACTGAGCAAAAATTTAGTCAATTTTTATTTAAAAATGACGCATTAAACTGATCAACATTAGCTGTGCGTTCATTACCCTTTAAAGTGCACAAACTGAAATTGCAAATTTAAAATATGTCCAGTGGAAATTTGCAAAAACTCCCAAAATTTTGACTCTCACATGAGGTGGTTTTTCTGGCAGTTCGAAAAAAATGAATATTTCGCAAAGCTTTAATGAAAACCGTTTGTACACATTTTGAGGTCACCTGGCATTTTTTAATGTCCTACAACCTCAAAGAAACACCTCATAAATGGCCGCTCTCAAGCTTTCCTTCCCATTAAAGCTTGGATAACCTTTATTTACGCTGCATACATCTGCGACACATTACGGATCCAACGCGGCCACTGGAGCTGATCACGTCCACTCTAGTCAATGCTGCTTCGCTAAAGATACACACCTACGTCTCCTTCGATTAAAAATAATAGCTAGCGCGGTGGCTGCTATATACGTAAACCTACAAATATCCATCGTCATGACGTATCGCGAGAGGAAAAAAAGTTGGTTAATGGAAACATATCATTACAAAATCATTTTATCCACATTTAGAAAATATCACTAAACTTTGCGCAAATCTGTAAAGGAAACACAGCTAGTGACAGCAATTGGCATCTTCCATAAATTACTGTGCAAAAGTTTGGTTCATTTTTATTCAGCAATGATACCTTAAACTAATCAACATTAGCTGCGTTTCCATTCCCATATATCGCAAAAATATTTTGACAAGCCAGAGGTGGTTTTTCAAGCAATTCGAAAACAGAATATTTCACAAAGCTTCAATGCAAGCAGTTTTTCCACATTTTCAGGTCATCTGGCATATGAAAAAAGTCACATGGTCATTTTCTAATGTCTCATAACCCCAAGAAACACCACATAAATGGCCGCTCTCAAGTATAAGGGTCATTCCTTGCCATTAATGGACGAACAGGTTCCCACAGGTACGTTTTCATCATGAGATCAGGTTGTAATATAAACTAGATTTTAAAATATCATTTCAGCCGTTTTCCATACATGACTCACACAGACCATTTTGTTTTTGTTTTAAGTACAATTACAAGACAAGAAAGAAGAACTAGAAAACAAGAGGGATGGATACACTAGACTGAGGCTGTAAACGATTTCTGTGGGAGGTCCCACTCGAAACAGTGGGCAAACAAGGTAACAGCCGCATTCTCCGGCCCATGTGATTCCCGATGAGAAATGCCTCTGGCCTGCGAGGATGCCCACAGCCCATCCGGGAGACGGATGCCAAGCAATTAAACGAAAACTCATTCGTTGAACAGACACGGTCTGGAAGCGTTTTAATAACCTGGAAACTATTTAGAAAATGGTTGACGTTCGGATGCTGACAGGAAAACAAAGGGCCGCATTGTAAAAGAGAGAGAGAGCGTGTGTTTTCTTCACTGATCAACTCGGCCGCAAAGCAGCCAAGAAGCAGAGCGACAAAGCCGATAGCTGTCACTGCCGCTTTCATCTCGCTTCCAACCCAGACTTCAGGGGGGGGGGAAAACAGATGCCTGATGAAACCATCACCCATCTCGGTTGCTTCACGGTGGATGCTGTGCTTGTGTTTTGACTGTAGTAGTAAAATCATTTCGTTGCTACTTCAAGCCAAATGTGTAATTTCTCTGGGAAGCCAGATTTGGTCAAAACCATCCGAGATTCCTTTGTCGGGTGTGTCACTACATGAAAAAAAGGAGAAAGAGAGAGAGAGAAAGGGATGAAAACACACATGCTCTCCTCAGCACAATACCAGGGCTACAATTATAGACATGGAGTGCCAGGAAGACAGCTTTCTGTCCCATTACTCCCACTGGTTAAAGGGATAGCTCACCAAAAACGAACATTCTGTCATCATTTACTCACCCTCATGTCGTTCCAAACCTCTATGACTGACTTTCTTCTGTTGAACACCAAAGAAGATGGACAAACAACATTGGGAACATTGTAGAACCCAAAAACTTTCTTTGTGTTCAGCAGAAAAAAGACACCGGTTTGGAATGACATCTGTGGAATCGACTCCGCCTTCCACTTCTTCCACCATTTCTCTCCTCCTTTCTATACCTCTCAAGTAGTTCTCCTCTCCACTAGGATGTGACTCACCCAGTTTGCTCTCACTCCATAAATCACATGCGGTGTTTTGGGGCGACGCAGACTTAAAAAGAAGCTGTGGCGTTGCCTAACTTTCTTCCCTCCCCCTAGAGGTCATTTCCTCCCGCTGCATTGGCTCGCGAAGAGCCAAAACACGCTAGTATGCGGCACTCTCCGACACCCGCGGACATAAAAAAAAAAAAATTAGAAGTTCACTGTGCTGAAGTGTCTGTTTCCATGGCAGCAGCTGAGAGCACGTTCGCAGGAGCACGTATATGTGAGTGGACCCGCTCTCTGATATTTCCACACAACCCAGTGCACAATGACAAAGCTGGTGTTGTAGCACTTTCCAAGTAACAGAAGGAGAGCAACATAAGCCAGAAAGTTATGTGGGATTGTTCTGGTACGGTTAGAGCCAAGTGATTCATTTCTTATGAAATCAGTTTAAAAACAACTGGAGGTCGACCACCATTTATATGCAGGAGATTTGGAAGATTTTCAGTGTGAAAACAGCAGAACTTCTTGATTTCCTGAGCATGTCTTAGCTAATCTAGAACTTAAAGAAGCACAGGCCCATCTTGAAAGCATCCCAGGAGGTCGGAAATATTTTCGGTGCACAAGCAGGTAAGCTTTATAGTTCATTAAAACATTGTCAAGTGTACCACATGTTTGCGAAGGCCAAAAAAACACTTCAATGACATTCCAT
Organism: Labeo calbasu; assembly: GCA_019740295.1. NCBI lineage: Eukaryota > Metazoa > Chordata > Actinopteri > Cypriniformes > Cyprinidae > Labeo > Labeo calbasu. Next base: position 24,258 of record JAHKKF010534196.1, read on the forward strand.
AGCAGTGCATTACCAGACCTCTCATAGAGACTGGAAGGGTCTTTTCAAGCTCTGGTGCCCACCTAGGGCACAGAGGGATAAAATAATACTTCGGTCATAATGACCGTAACTCAACTCTTTCTTTAACCTGAATCAAAGATGAAGAACAGGAGACAGACAGCGAGAGAGAGAGAATGAAGGGATCGTGGGGAGGAGCATTTTCTTTCACATTCCTCTATCCAGTTTCCCAGGCTGTTGAGCTGACTGGAGAATTTAGTCAAATTTTGATTGTACCCATACACATATGAACTACTAAAAGTTGATGCAAATCTGAGTTACAGCTTTCAACAGTCATAACTGCAACAAACGATGAGCGATGGGACATCAGGTTGATTGCTTTGGTTCCCATGCATCATATAACTGTATATTGAAATAAATTCTGAAATTGCAAGGTAAAACCTGTTTTAGAAATACATATGTAAATAAAAATAAATAGAATTTGTGTTCAAAAGTTTGTAGGCAGTAAGAATTTTTTTAACAAAACTAATACTTTTATTCAGCAAGAATGTGTTGAATTGAATATGGAAGCCTGTTTCCACCACCGAATAAAAAATAAATAAATAAAAGGTATAGTGACTTTTTCCCCTCGCAAATGCGAGTTATAAAGTCAGAATTACAAGATATAAACTCGCAATTGCAAGTTATAAAGTCAGAATTGTGGGATATAAATTCGTAATTCTGACTTTATAGCAATTGCGAATTTATATCTTGCTATTCTGACTTTTTTCTCAAAATTGTAAGATATAAACCCGCAATTGCGAGTTATAAAGTTAGAATTGCAAGATATAAACTCACAATTGCAAGTTATAAAGTCAGACTTGCGAGATAAAGTCCTAAAATCAAAATTGTGTTATATAAACTGGCGATTCTAACTTTTTTCTCACAATTGCTAATTTATATCTCGCAATTGCGAGTTTATATCTCACAATTCTGACTTTTTTTTCAGAATTACAAGACATAAACTCGCAGTTGCAAGTTATAAAGTCAGAACTGTACGATGTGAACTCGTAATTCTGACTTTTTTTCTCGTAATTGTAAATTTATATCTCGCAATTCTGACCTTTTTCTTGCCATTGTGAGTTTTTATCTTGCTATTCTGACTTTTTTCTCAAATTGTGAGATATAAACCTGCAATTGTGAGTTATAAAGTTAGAATTACAAGATATTAACTCACAATTATGACATTTTTTTCAGAATTGTAAGAAACCCATAATTGCAAGTTATAGTCAGAACTGCAAGACATAGGCCTAAAGTCAGAATTGCGGTATATAAACTCACAGTTCTGACTTTTTTCTTGCAATTGCGAGTTTATATCTCCCAGTTCTGACTTTTTTCTCAGAATTGTGAGACGTACATTTGCGATTACGAGTTACAGTCCAATTCTGAGTGGAAAAAACACTTATTTTCTCAGGATCTAGTTTATATCTCACAATTTCCACTTAATAACTCAGAATTTAGTATTATAAAGTCAGAATTGAGATATAAACTTGCTCAGGCAAAAAAGGATCATGTGACACCGACTGGAGTAATGATGCTAAAAAAAAACATGCAAGCTTTGTCATCTGAGAAAGTACATTATATTAAAAGTATATTAGTTAAAATATAAAACTGTTACTTGAAATTGTAATAATATTTCACAGTTTTAAAACTATGCTGAGGTTACAAGGAATTTTCCTCAGGAACACCAAGGTCTCCCCTGGTGTTCCCTGGTGTTGTCTGATTGCTTGACCAGAAGAAAACGCTAAACATTTTTCTCGAACCCAGTCGGCACAGGCCAAGGGTTGCATCCTCAAGCAACCACATGTCCTGCTGTTACAGTAAACCCGTGTCCAGCGGCGTCGGCTGAGCGAAACAAAATGTTCTGACTGGGAAACCATCCTCTGCTGTTCCACATGGAACAAAACACTCAAACATGTTTTTACTCTCTCCACTGTCCCAAGACAGCAGATTCCCCAGTGTCTGTATGAACACATAACTGCATAGAAAACAGTCCTCAGTTTGTGCTCCACAGAACAAAGAAGGGTTTCAAACCACACGAGCGTGAGCAAACGATAACAGGAACATTTTTGGGGTGAACTATGCCTTTAAGAAGACAGAGGCAAATAAATCAGTTGGCCTGGAGTCACACTGGGCTGCTTTGCAAATTGCACAGTGGAAATCCTGATACACGTCCTCTGAAGTCTAACACCTGCTTTATGATTCATTGTCTTGTCATTTCCTCTCACATCTATCTTTTCATCCATTTTTTTTCTCCTCTCCTCCTCGAGGCTGTTATAACCTGGATTATGGCACTATGATGGAGCCGTATGCAAACCGGTGTACGTGAATGACGGATTGATTTAATATGTCGCCTGCAGGCGGCAACTGATCCCTGCCACACAGTACGGAGATGCTAACAGGCCATATGAGAGAAAAAAACACCCTGGATTCCTTTCCAAGGGCCAAACCAAAAACCCAGAGATGGCAATCTGTCACATATCCGATGTTAACAAGCAGAGGAAACAGCGGAGGGCGAAAGGTCAGCGAGGGGGCTTAATCTAATAATCAACTCACAACAATTGCCCATTTATGTGGGAACAGCCTGGCCGTCTATGAAGCCGCAAAACAGCCAATCAACTTCTCCTCCTAAAAAATGTAAGTAATTAAGCAAAAAAAGTGTAAATATGTGCCACATTCTGTGGCCCAGATGAGTGACTTACACATACAGAGTGAAAACATCACAATGCTGTGGCCTTTTCCAACAAAGCAGACTCTGTGTCCTGCACAAACTCTCGCAGTCCACATGGTCACAGCTCTGAGACTCACATTTGGGGCCGGGCTTTTGACGTTTTACGGGAATTTTTGTATAAACACTCCATGTAGCCGTAATGGCTGCCACTCTCGCTCAGCTCTGCTATTTAGGAGAAGTGTCTTCTATAAGGTAAAGTGCTCTGTGTGAGAGTTCAGAAAGGGGAAAAACAGACATAAACAGATTAATCTAGACCACACATGCTTTTTAGGGAAATCTGGCATCCTTGTTGCTCATGAAGAAGGCACGCCGAAGCGCTATAGGCATGCTGAATTGGGAACGTTACGCAGGGTGCCCTTTCTCTACGGTTTCAAAACACATAAAAATAGAAATGTGGTCAACCTGGGACGTTAACGACAGCAGGCGGAGGACGAGCGAGCGAGGAGGGACCCCTGGTTAGACATAATAACAGCACAAAGTGTGTTCCCACTCCAAACAGTGTTTACATTGGAGAAAGGGGACAAAAAGCAAATCCGTCAAAAGGTGCCTGTGAAACCTCAAGCAAATGAAGGGGAAAGGAATGTCCAACCAAGCTTGTTTACAAGTATGTACATGTTTGGCTTGGTTTGAATGCAAATCACATCATTTAAGAAAACACTCATTCAGTAGGAAGAAGGTAAATATATAAAGTGGTATTCAAGAGTCAATATAAACAGCCATTTACAGGTCGTTTTACTTACCAAAGCTTTAGAAGATTGGAATCAGTATGGTTTTTCTTATAGAAATTAATGCTTTTATTCAGCAAGGACAATGTGGTTTTGTTTTTGATCATTTTTTTTTAATTATCAAAACATCCTGAAAAAAATGTGTTATGATAAAAATATTAATCCTTTTAAAACACTGATAATAGCAGCAAAGCAGCTTTTTAATCATATGAATTAGGGCTGCAATGATTCCTTGATTCTATTCAAGTATTCAATACTAAATACTATATTAAAAAAAAATAATGGGCAAAATACCGTAAGTGTCCTTATTATAAAAATAATAAAGCATAATGCTATTTAGAATTTACAAATGCTATGATTTAATTAAATATATGTGATGCAGGTTTAATATATGCGCTTTAATCACTTACATCACTTACATGTTCAAAGTAAATGCTGTTTTACACACTGTTATCATTTACATGTGTGGAGCATCTCAAACTCCATCTCTGCATGTTGTTGTGAGTTTGGGTTTATTATAACCTTCATCTGGGAAGGCAACGTGCGCTATTTCATCAGGTTTTTTAAGGTAAATAATTTATAAACCTACGCAAACACAGGAGAATAAATCAATATCTTTCTCAATATGCTAACTGTTCATCGCAATTTGAAAATAAAAGCTTGAACCCTCACTCTGAGTTTACATGTTTTGATGTCCACATATTTAAGAAATTAGTGGCCGTTTCATTCATAAAGAAATAGCCAGATATTAAAGATTAAGTGGACATTTAAATTAAATGTTGTTGAGTCAATATTAAACACTGATTAGATTGTGCAGTAAAGTGTAAAAACAATCGTCAAGCTGTTGACACCCTCTGCAGTCATTTGTTATAATGCGTAATGTACATTAGCTCTATTGTTTATAATACATTATGTATTTTAACAGTTTTGTTCAATAAAACCACATGATTACTTGCTTTTGATGCTTTATTTGAACTAATTATTGCCTCATTGCTATAATATATGTCTTTTAAGTAATTTTAAAGGCTATTGTTCATTTAGGTCTATTTTTTACTACAAAACAATTAATTAGAATTATCAGATTACTCGATTAATCGGCAGAATAATCGACAGATTACTCGTTTACTCGTTTAAAATTTTAAAATTAGTGCTGTCAATCGATTAAAAAAAAAGTAGTTGCACATTTTTTTTCTGAAATGAATTGCGATTAATCGTGATTAACCCCACCTAACATCAAAGTTTGGTGGGATTAATAAATTTATATATGTATAATAAGTAATTTTAAAGGATATTGTTCATTTAGGTCTATTTTTAATACTACAAAACAGTTAATTAGAATTATCAGATTACTCGATTAATCGGCAGACTACTTGTTTACTTGTTTAAATTTTTAAAATTAGTGCTGCCAATCGATTAAAAAAAAAGTAGTTGCACATTTTTTTTCTGAAATTAATTGCGATTAAATCGCAATTAACCCCACCTAACATAAACGTTTGGTGGGATTAATAAGTTTTGTCATTTTAAAGGCTATTGTTCATTTAAGTCTATTTTTAATACTACAAAACAATTCATTAGAATTATCAGATTACTCAATTAATTGGCAGAACAATCGGCAGATTAATCGATTACCGAAATAATCGTTAGTGACAGCCCTAATAGGAATAAATTACATTTTAAAATTAGTGCTGTCAATTGATTAAAAAAAAACTAAATCACAAATTGTTTTTTCTGAAATTAATTGTAATTAATCGCGATTAATCCCACCTAACATCAAAGTTTTTAAATATACTTTTATATTGCAATAATTTTACATTCAATCTTCAAATTAATGTAGAAACAACATAAAGAGACTTAAAAAAAACTTCAAATAAACTCATTATAATAAATGGCATATTTAGCTACCTGTGCCCTTCAGCAAGTAGAAAATATACAGAAATTGAATAAAGTTATCAAACACTAAATTTGAAATTAAATATAGATGAACCCTTAAAGCTACAAAAGTTAATGTTTTTCTCTTTTCTTCCTTTGTTCTTTGATTAATAGACATCACAGCAGCTGGGTTATTAGGTTATTTGGCTGCTATTACTTTAAGATCCGCCACAGCGGAACGTGACACGGATCTGACACGCAATCTTGTAGTTTCATTCACGTTTTAATATAAAATGATACAGGCTACAGCACGCGCCACTGCATTTGTGCGTGCATTTGAAGAGCACGCGCGGCGAGCACAGTGTAACGGCTGACAGGACAGGTAAATTCGTTTTTACTGACAAATGGCCTGACAATATCTCATCTGACCACAGTTCACTGTTGTTCTACTGAAGCTGCCTCAACGCCTGTACCTTTCCCGGTGATTTGACTAGCACCTGGTGCTAAAGGGAAGTTGGAGTGCGTGTCTGAAAAGTCTCCCGTTTGATGTGGTTGTAAAGATGTTCTGCGACTAAATAAATGCTCTTCTTGTTAAAAAAAAAAAGACAGAAGTAGCAGTTGTGAATGCGGTGGCCAGCCCTAGCCCTGCCCATGAATTAACTGCATTAAATATTTTAAATGTCGTTAAACAGAAGAAAAAATAAAATAATCGGCAGTAATTTTGACAGCATGTCATGACATGACATAATAGGACTTAATTTTTTCATTCAAGTTTATTGAATTAGGTGAAAACTTGTTCTAATATGGCTGAAAAGGAAGTCGTTTCAAACCAAATGTATTATTTCTGATGACAGATTGTGAAGACAAACCAATTTTTGTATTAATGTACACAATAGAATCATTCACAAAGAGACCAACAGTAATTACGGTTGATTTCTGATGATGAAAATCTGAAGTAAAAAGTACATTAAAAGTAATCAGGCAAAATACAAAAGAACAAGTGATTGCCATCGTGAGCTTTGTTTGCTTGTTATTATCTAAGAGGACTTGTATGCACACACACACTCATTGAACACACACATATACACACCAAACTACATCTTAGTAAATGATGATAGAGAAGGGAGGGTTTCAAAGGTCTGCAGTGTGTTTATCTGCCTGCATAGTCGACCCTCAAACTTAAGTACCAACGTAGATGAAAGGCAGCCTAATGCACCTCCGGCCCCCACGAGCCGCTAATGGTTGACAGAAAACACAGATGAGAGGAGACTGGATGGGTAGTTGTACACAGGATGCTTTAACTGCATCATCTTGCCGTTTTTGCATGGCTTATCTAGCGTGATTTCAAAATAGACCCACCAACTTGGTCGCAGTCACCTCTGTTCTGACATACACGAGTGGCCAGAAGCTTCCCAAGATTGCTTCATGAACTTTATAGGTCTCAAGATGGCTTGATCGATATTTACTGCAGAGGCCCATACCGATACAATCTGGTGTGTTACTAAAATAGATTTGTGGGACTGATGTCAGAACGACATCGTAAAGCCGAAGCAACATTGTTTTCCAGCATCTGATTTATGTGTAATCTTCTCAATAGAGGTCCTGATAGGCCACATCAGAGACCTGTTGCAGACTGGGAATGAAACAGCACAGCTATGGGTCAAATATCCTTGAGAAGCTGCTCAATTTATTCCAGTATTTTCTTTCGCTATAGGGCAACTGTTTCTGTACTTTGTAAGTGTTCTGGTAAATGCAGGTAGTTTTTTTCCCCCCATCATTGCTAGAAATGATAGTTTCTGATCTTTAGATAAAGTGCTCTTATGGGACATCCTTGCATTCAAAAACAGCCAGAAGCGTTAAAGCGGAACCAAACTAAATGCACGTGTCAATCAAAGTGATAAACTTGACAGCACATAAAGCAATAAATGAAAACTAAAAGACAAAAACAATTCATTAAAATATATTTTTTTTTACTTTAAAACTTAACTTAAACTAAAATGACCTTCCAAGGGTAAAAATAAATAAATAAATAAAAATAAATATTAGTTTTTCATCCTTCTTTTTTTTTTGTTGTTGTTTTTTCATAAAACTAGGAAAAAACAGATGTACTGTTATTATTAAAAAATAAAAGAAATTAATGAAATAAATATAAAAACTATAGTATAATTCGACTCACCTGCAGGTCCCTGGATCAAATTTCTGATTTTCATTTTTTTCTGGTAAAAGAAAAAGTATCTAAAAGAAAGAAGGCTATTTTGTGAGTTGGAAATGAGATACATTTCTAGTTTCAAAATTATTTGTTCTTCAGACATTCCTCTTTAAAAGAAAATAAGTATCATCTTTATGCAAAGAGATCTGCATTTAGTTTTTGACTGTTGAAAATGTGTACAATTTACCAATTTACTCCTGGAGCCATATTAAAATTGCAATATCTCCGGAACTGAACCATACAGGCCCTTAAAAATGAAGATGCCAAAAGGAAAGTTTGTTGAGACCCAATATCTAAAACGGCATTAAGATATTTTTAATATATGCATGCAAACTTTGGAGAAAAAAAAC
>JAHKKF010534197.1:3860-22889 GCA_019740295.1 Labeo calbasu
CTCACCCCCTTGTCATCCAAGATGTTCATGTCTTTCTTTCTTCAGTCGTAAAGAAATTATGTTTTTGAGGAAAACATTTCAGCATTTTTCTCCATATAGTGGACTTCAGTGGTGCCTCGAGTTTGAACTTCCAAAATGCAGCTTAAATGCGGCTTCAAACGATCCCAAATGCGGTTGCAAACGATCCCAGCTGAGGAAGAAGGGGCTTATCTAGCGAAACGATCGGTTATTTTTATAAAAAATAATAAAATGTATATACTTTTTAATGTCAAACGCTCGATTTGTCTTCCTCAGCCTGAACTCTGTTTTTGTTCCTGTTCATGACAGTTAGGGTATGTCAGAAAACTCCCATTTCATGTTCTCCCTCAACTTCAAAATCGTCACTGTTTTCCTTTTTTTGCTAAGGGTGTTTGATCTTCTTTGCATGTTCACTTTGCAAAGACTGGGTCAGTACTTCTGCAGTGATGTAAGATGATTTTGAAATAATTTTTGAAGTTGAGGGAGAAAACTGTCTTGAGCCAGAACGCACAGAGCAAGAGCAAGACAAGACGAGCGTTTGAGATTATAAAGTATTTAAATTGTATTATTTTAATGAAAATAACCCATCGTTTCGCTAGATAAGACCCTTCTTCCTCGGCTGGGATCATTTACAATTGCATTTGGGATCGTTTAAAGCCACATGTAAACTGCATTTTGGAAGTTCAAACTTGGGGCACCATACCAGTCCATTATATGGAGAGAACTGCTGAAATGTTTTCCTCAAAAGACGTAATTCCTTTACGACTGAAGAAAGAAAGACATGAACATCTTGGATGACAAGGAAGTGAGTACATTGTCTGTAATTTTTTTTTACAGGTTTAAATCATTTCAAGACTTAGAGATGAGTATATCATTTGCATAAAATCTTCTGATTGGTGGCCACTCACAGAGACGATCCGCCTCTTTAAATTGGGAGTGCCATTGAGGGAGGAGCTTAGAGCATTCTCGATCTCTTTGTCCAGCTGATCCAACTTCATTATTAACAGAACCATGGAGTCCAAGCGTGACCTTTCCTTCTCCCTCTCCTCCCGTGAGCTCTGAAATGAGAAAAACAGTTTTGTATAATCAGATTTTTTTCGAGAAACGTAATCTTGAAACCAACACTGACATTAATCCGATCGCTCCCAATGACAATTCTTAAAACATATGTCATAGCAGACCAGGCGGCGACTCGGATGAAGACGGGACTTTTCCATACAAGCTGAGGCAACACTTCATTTGATTTACTCTAATCTTCTTTTTTTTGGCTAATGCTATTAAAGGAATAGTTTGTCTAAAATAGAAATTCTGTCATCATTTACTTGTGTTGTTTCCAAGCAAGAGTTTCTTTTGGCAATAGAAAACAAAAGATTTTTGAATGGCGACCGTCCAGGGGACTAAATCTTGTTAAATATAAATTTAACACACACACACATACAGGGGTGCACATAAGTGGCGCACATGTGCGACCAAAATGAAAAAAATGAGCTGGGTAGGTAAGTTCAGTACTATTACATATTATTAAAATACTTGCACACAACTACAGAGAGAGTATAAGACAGAAGTTGTAATGCTACTCAAGCAGAGAGGAATGATGCTGGCACTTGCCCCGTGTCTGAACCAGGCCTGTGCAAACAGCCCCACACAAAGCAGTGCGGCGCGTAAAGGGTTCGCGTAGCTTTTTCTGGTATTTACCCTTAATACACGCTTGCCTGTCAGAGCACACAAAGAGAGAAAGAGAGACACTTTGCTAATAATGAGCTAACAAACATGCAATCCATTGTCTAAAACACACATTTTACCTCCAGACAGTTTTTAAGAGTTTGCTTTTGTTCTAGTATTTCAATATAAGAGCACAGGTCATGAGGATTAGCTGGTAGACTCAACTTGGTACTGGTTAGCTCTAAAAATCACCATAAAAGGAGTAAATGTTATGATTTTATAAGACTTGTTTTATAAGTAGTGCATATTATATGCTTACGCTACAGGATACTAAGTATTCTTAAGCCATACATAGCTTTACATAAGAAACAGACAGAAATTTAAATCCTTGTTTACTTAAAATGCATATTTGCATGACACCAGACTTGATCTGTCATGCCAAATAACACTGGTTAGAAAAGCAACATTTGATTTAGTATGTTCTTTTGTGCTCCACTAAGAGTCATTTAGGTTTAGAATGGCATGACGGTGAGTAAATACATTTTTTCTTTTAACTCCTTTAACTCCAACATTGTCATGCCGTAAAGGGATTTTGGCTGTCATTTACATACACACAGACAAATTCATTACAGTCACAAGGCCGTTTAGTGCTACTGATTAGGTGTGACTGATGCAGGTGTTGACAAATTTAGCACATCATCCCAAAGGATGTGCGTGCATGTGTGTTGTTTCGCTTTTTTTATTTTTTGAATCTAAAATCCATGTATGGCATTGTTTTGATACAGAACAAGCTAAATGACACTGTGCTTTCATATTTAATTTTTCTGTCTCTATTTATAAGGATGAATCTGAAAAACACACAATCATGCCACTCATGACACATCAGCTGACAACAGGATTGGAAAATCTGACACATTCATCCTAAAAGATGTACAGTCTTGCGAAAACACAAAGGTGCCTATAAACATGCATATAATCAGGTTCCTCATTCAGCTTTGAATGTGTGTACACTTTGTCACAGAGAATACTGTTTGTTTTGGACTGTTCTTGGTCAGCAGAGTCAGACAAAATAGGATCTGCTTCAAATCAACATAGCACAGTCAAAAAGTTACACACTATTTGTCATCTCTTATATATTACTGGAAATACACCATGACCAAATTCTTGGCATCTTTATAACCACAAACTAACAAACTACTTATGCTGCTTTAATAAATAAATAAATAAATAAATAAATAAATAAATGTTTATATTTTTAAATAATTATTTTTGGTAATATTTTAAATTAGATTTTATTTAAATAGTATATATTAATTTTGTTGTTGAGTTTTTGTTATTTTTATTATTATTTTTTTAATGTTTAAATAGTTTTTTCTTTTTTTTAATAAAGTTTTAGTTTATTTAGTTTTATTTATTTTAGTACCTCAAATTTACATGAGTATTAGAAATGCTACCTTGCAACTAGCTGAAATAAGTTTAAGTTTTAAATTGCATTTTATTTCAGTTAATGTTTTGGTTTCAGTAAATGAATGAATGAATGAATGAATGAATAAATAAATGAATAAACAAACAAACAAACGAATGAATGAATGAATGAATGAATGAATGAATGAATGAATGAATGAATGAATGAATGAACAAACAAACAAATAAATGAATGAATGAATGAATGAATTAATTAATTAATTAATTAATTACAACAATACATTTTGGCTATATGCTAAATGAATGAATGAATGAATGAATGAATGAATAAATAAATAAATAAATAAATAAATAAATAAATAAAACACAATACAATACAATACTTTTTTGGCTATATACCAAAGTCATAAATAAATAAATAAATAAATATCATTTTTGCAATATAAAGTCTGAAATTCTAAGGTTGTACGTTATGGAAAATAAAAATAAATGTAGATTTATTTAAGGTTTATATCACTAACTAACTAACTAACAAACTAACTAACTTTTTTGCTATATAAATTTTGAAGTTGTCATGGAAAATCTTAAAAAAATAAAGAATCATTTTAGTTTATATTTTTACATTTTTTGTTAATATTTTAAATTAGATGTTATTGAAATATTATATTTTAATTTTGTTGTGTGTTTTTGTCATTTTTATCAGTTTTATTTTTGTCTATACAGTTTTTTTTTCAAGTTTTAGTTTTAGTTTATTTCGTTTTAATAATCTCAGTACCTCATATTTACATGAAAATAAGAAAAGATAAGAAAAATTATAATTTGTATTTTATTTCAGTTAATGTTAATGCTACTTATTAAATAAATAAATAAATACTTTTTTTTTTTTTTTTTTTTTTTGCTATATACTAAAGCAATATATCACACAAAATATAAGTCTGAATATAAATAATAAATATACCCCCAGTTTCACAGACAAGGCTTAAGCCTAGTCCCAGACTAAAATGTAAGCCTGAGCTGTCTGAACTGAAAGAAACTTGCACTGACAGATCTTAAAACATGCCAGTGCCTTTTTTTTTGTCTCAAGACGCACACCAGTAATGTTTTTTTCTAAGGCACGTTTATGAAAATACTTAAATGTCCTAATTGAACTATGGCCTAATCCTGGTTTAGTCTAAGCCCCATCTGTGAAACCAGGCCATAAAGTCTGAAACTAAGTTGTAATTTAGGGAGAAAAACAAAACAAAACATAGAATTATACATAAATACATAAAAGCATACATACATACATACACACATTCACGCTTTTTTACAATATAAAGTTTAAAATTCTGAAGTTACAATTTAACACAATTAAAATACACAATATGAATTAACTTTTTAAAGTCAGACCTTTATAAAATCAAACGGTTTCTCTTAGACACTAATGAAGAGCAAATGGAGACTTTTGCTTAAGTGAGCTCATGAGAAAACCACCCCAGCTGGTGGCCGCAGCCGTTGCCGCACATGTCTGCACTAGAGTTTTGGGAGAGATCTCGACCAAGTCACAAGCTGTGCTCATGTTTGCCAAGATACCAATGTTTGCAATCAAAAGTAAGAGATCTCAATCTGACTTACAAAACAAAATTATCTGAGCGTTGCTATCCACAGCATTCATAGTGCTATTCTGACTAATGACAACATATTATATCTTATCTGCTTGTATTTTTTTCAAGCTATTATAGGAAAAAATTATACTAGAAAGATAAAGCTGATACTTCATTAAAAGATTACTTCATCATCATCATCAGTCAAATGGCACAGTAATTTATTTCAAAGTGACTGTAAACACAGAGGTCAGGGCAACACCTGACAGTACAACACAACTCCACATTCCTGCACGTATGCATGACAGTGTGGAGTGATTGAGCTACAGAAAGATTCCTCCTCATTTGTCTTGCTTTCTTGGTGTCTTGTGTGTGATATCAGGTGTTACACTGACCTCAGGTGGTGTGCTTTTAGTAAGACACTACAGCCATGGACATTCTACACAAAACTCACATTCACTAATGCAATTTTGTATATAAAGGGTCAGAAATTAAGGGTGACTCAGGGTAAAATTCCACATAAAAAGGTACAAGCACCCACTTTTCAAAATAATCAGGTAAATGTGTTCTGACAAAACTTATAGTATTCTATTCTAAGCGTATGCTGTACATACTGTATGCATAAAAAAAATGCAACATTGCAATTATTCAGATGAAAATAGTTCATATTTACTATAATTTATATGGTTAAAATGTCTAGAAAAATCACAAATAGTTCCTATTAAGCAGACCTTGTGACATTTAAGAAAGGAATTTGCACATTTTATGTCATTATGAACCATTTTCTGTCCCCAAGGCATTTTCTGTAAGGTTATTCCAGTTGTTTGAGGACATTTTGAGACATTTCATAGTCACAAGGACGGCCAAGCGTGTACACGCACATACACACAACAAATTCTACATTCATTCAGCACACCTCTCGCTACAATGACCTTTCCTTGACATTTTGACTGCGCATCTGCTTGTGCTTTAATAAGCTTCGATATAAAGTGTGAAAGTAAGTGCATTTTTGTTTATATGTTCAGTGCTGGAGAAGGTAATGCATTACAATATTGTGTTACTCCCTCTCCAAATTGTGTTAGTTACTTTTTATAGAATGTAATGCGTTACATTACTTTTTTTTTTTTATCTGGGCTGGGCTTGCTTATTTGATTTTAATATATATATATATATATATATATATATATAAATTGCAAATGTAAAAGCCCTTTCAGATCAGACATAAATAAGCCTCAGCCATTCTGGATTGAATGAAGAATAGGAAGCAGGAGAAAAAAAAATCAACATTCTTCAGCAATAGAAAGTTAAACAACACACCAAAACACACCAAACGATACAGTCTATCCCCTAACCCAACCCTAACCCTAAACCTACCCCTTACAGAAAACATGTTTGCATTGTTATATTTTCAGATAAACATCATTTACTATTTTTAATCTTTTTTTTTTTTTTACATTGTGTCCCCACCATGTCAAAAATTTCAGATATTACTATCCTTGTAATTACATTTGGTCCCCACAATTTGGAAAAAACGAGTACACACACACACACAAAATGTTGTTTACCTAAAGTCATTTTTGCTTGTTTGTATGGTTGATTTGGATCATTTAAGGTCAGTAGTAATGGGATTGAATACATAAAGAATATTTGTGTTAACATATTTAATTATTTGCATCATAATCTATGGATGCCAGTTTCTATATAACTCGAGTATAAAGTCCAATTTTAAGATGAAAAAAGGACTGATGTTTTCAGAATTGCGAGTTTATATCTCACAATTCTGACTTAGTAACCCACAATTGCGAGACATAAACATAAATTCTAAGATATTTCTCAGAATTGCGAGACAAACTCTTTTAATTTGGAATTGCGAGTTATATCTCACAATTCTGAGAAAAAAGTCAGAATTGTGAGTTTATATCACAATTCTCTAAAAAAAAATTGCAATTTTAAAATTTTCCAAGTTTAAAATTTTGAGTTTATATCTCACAATTCAGAATTAAGTTTATATTACAATTATGAGAAAAAAAAAACACATCAGAATTGCAGGTTTATAACTCATAATTCTAAGAAAAAAGTCAGAATTGCAAGTTTATTTCTCACAATTCTGAGAAGAAAAACAATTAGAACTGTGAGATATAAACTCGCTGAACATCAGAATTGTGAGATAAAATGTAATTACCTTTTTTTTTTTTTAAATATTCAGTGGCTTCTATAATAATCTTTGCATTTCACTGCTTTTATTCATTTTGAGGAAAAACTAAATCTGGTTTTATGCAAGTGAGATAAAAGTGAATGCATGTTGACATTCAGTCTTGAATTACAGCAAGCATCATGTTTGTGCAGAGCACACAACGCCTCTGCACTTCTGATTTCTTTCAACATTGGGACAGGACAACTGTCATTCAATAAATGGATAACAAAGCAACTGGAGTTACTTATTTTAAAAAAAAAGTAACTTGGATATTTTCTCATAAATTAAAACGTGATGCATTACAATGCACTAGTTACTTGGAAAAAAGTAATCTGATTATGTAACTCGCGTTACTTGTAATACATTACCCTCAGTGGGTATGTTACACTGAGATACTTTCCTCAGTGATTTTCATTCCTGCTTATTTTTACTTGCACCACACCTGATAGTCCCTTTTTTTGTTTTGTTTTGTTTTGAGCTAAACATTCCTTTAAAGTTACTCATGCAAATGCTTGTTTTCAGGTAATGAAACCAGTAATGTGCAGAAATGGGCTATTCACCATCATCCAATTATTAGTACAAATCCAATAATAGAGGGCGTTACAGACATAAAGTGAGTATAATTTGGCTAGTCATTAAAACTCATCATGTGGCGACCACAAATATGCAAAATAAAACAGCGATTATGACTATTTCAAAAATACTATTCTTTACTTTAGGAGTGAAAGAAAAATTACTGTTGTTGGTTGCTACAGGTCACTGAGTTTATTCTCTGTATTTGGACTTCAGCAGTTCGGTCGTTGTACAGCCGTTGTCTGTTATGTATCTTATTATGTCTCTCTTTTTTTTTTTTTTTTTCTCAAGAAGACCTGCTGCTCTGATCTTTGTTTACTGTAATCTACTTTTCCCTTTGCTTTAGTTCTTCTGTCATGAAGACTTTTCCTTTACCTTTTATAATCATTTGGCCTTGACAACCACCTCTATCATATTCTTTTTCTTTGTCTAAAAAAGCAGTTTGGCGAGAAAAAATTGATTTGTATAATAAGCTAAAGACTCAAATGGTTAGCACATTCTGTTTGTATAGTTATAGTGTCTTTATTAGATTGTGATGGAATATTCTGTTACATTCACTACTGATCAAATTTTTGGGGTTGGTAAGACTTTTTAATGTTTTTGAAGGAAGCCAAAAAAAGGAAAAGGTGTTTCTGCTGCATAAAAAAGCTGCATCTCAAAAATAATGTGATTTCTGCATTACTGTACAGTATTCCCATGAAAAAAAAAAAAGTTATTGACAATTGGCTAGAGAGAATTATTACGAAAGTGTTGTCATGCCTATCACTGTGTGTGGAATAAGTGGAGCCATAAAGATGTCCTCTTTCAAACAATGCAGAGTAGATAGCGTTAATAAATCAATTGACAGATATTCACCATAATTTCTGTTAAGTGCCAAATCTTTACTCTGTTTGGATGGCCACTGTGAAAACTGTAACCTGTTAATATGGGTGCTGAAATATATATTACGCTGCTTTCTGCATATGCTGTAAAACAGAGCTAAGAAGGCCAGAGGACCAGAAAGAAATCAAAAGATTTATGCACGAGTTTGTGCGTGTGTGTTCTCTCTCTATTATTACTAATGTCTTGTGACTGCCTCACCATTTATTTTCCATTTAGCAGAGAATTAGCCTGTCAGAGTCAGTGCTATGCTGTTGGATTTGCAGAAGTGAGCCAGAATCCTGCGAATGTGTGTGTGGTAAAAGCTAGTTGCATGGATGCCTAAGCTTTTCCATGACACACACTCGTTTTTAAATGCTCATAAACACAGCACGTACACACAGAGAGTCTGCTGTTTTCACTCTCATGTGATGCATTGCTCCATTTCTGATACAAGTGACATTTGTCACACCAAACCCTCAAAGGGAGGAGTGTATCAGAAAGAGCTGCATTTTAACAGGTATGAAGGATATTCTAAAATATCCCCTTTTCAGTCTTTTTTAGTGTCTTCTAGGGGTCACATTCCTACAGGCTTCTTCCTGTTTTGAGATGACAGAATTCCCACACTGTGAGATCTCCCACAATCCTCATGCTCTCTTCCTCTTTCCCAGAGATCTCTGGGGAATGCGCTTATGACCAACTCAATGCATCCTCAGTGACCCTCAGAGGTCTTTCCTTAAGACATCAACATCTGAAATGAGTGTGTCCTGCAGAGTGACACATCGCTGGTTAGCCACTAATATGAAATGGAAGCTGTCAGCGGCCAACTATACTGCGTAAGCCTTCAACTAGCAAGACAGGCTTAGAGCAGAGAGAGCAAAAATGAAACTGGACACACTATAAAACTGTGTTTATTTGATTAAAATACCAAACAAAACAAAAAACAACATATATATATATATATATATATATATATAGTGTGTCCTATATTTCAATTTAAAATACCTGTTTTCTATTTTAATACATTTTTAAAATATACTTTATTCCAGTGACATTTCACCAGTGTTCAGTCACATGATCCTTCAGAAATCATTCTAATGATTTCTGTTGATTTCGTGGTCAAAATTTCTCATTATCAATGTTTTAAAACAGTTTTTGGTGGAATCTGTCATACAAATTTTTTTTTCAGCATTTTTGTATGAACGGAAAGTTCAGAATAACAACATTACTTTGAAACTTTGTTTTCTATTAATTTAAAAGTATTTAAATATTTAAATTGAAATTAATTTATAAGTATTTAAAAGTATTTACTGTCACTTTCGTCAATGTAATGCATCCTTGCTGAGAAAGTATATATTTTTAAATTAATTAATTAATTAATTATTTACTAAAAATGTACTGACCCCAAACTGTTCATTTATTTATTTATTTAAATTGACTAAAGGACTTATTAATATAAGGCAGTGGATCTCCAGGAACATGGATAACATGTACAGTACGTAAATATACAAAAATATAGATAATATAGTTATGGACAAACTTGCAAGTACGTTGTTTTAGTACGGCAAATTATAGAAAAAATGTTTGTGTACAGTATTCACTTTCCTCATACAGCAGTACCTGACGGCTCATTTAATATGACTCATGTACTTTCAAAAATACATTATTACTGTACTTGTACTGCACAGTATAAAAACTTCACCTATGATCAACCACCAAAAAATGGGTTACACTTTATTTTGATAGTCCACTTTAGACATTCTACTAACTATAAGTAACTTTGCAACTACATGTCAACTAATTATCATTAATTTGCAACTACATAACACTCAGAGCAGACTGTTAGGTTAGGTTTAGGGTTAGTAGAATAAGTTGACATATACTTGCAAAGTTTAGAAGAGAGTTAGAAGATATCATTAGTAGCAGACAGTCTACCAATACTCTAATGACTAGTTGACATGCAGTTGCAAAGTTACTTACTGTTAGTAGAATGTCTAAAGTGGACTATCAAAATAAAGTGTTACCAAAAAATGTCTGCAAAAACGCGGCAAGTTTTATACACCCATATATGTGAAATCATTCCTTTTTATTATAAAAAGATCATAAACACTACACTAAATCATGCTGAAGAAAAGTCTAAATGTATGGTGTTTGCAAACATAACCTCACCACAGATTTTCAGGAAATGGCATAAGCGTCAACATTCCTTTGGTAAACTCATTTACTTCAGTATCTGAAGTATTCTGCTAAGTATTTGGCCCAACATCTTGAACATGACATTACTGCATCATGTGACTGCAGCAGATGTCCACGTTTAACTGGGACAGAGACTGGGTGCATTATTGGAAGGAGTTGAGAACAATTTCAGAATTTCCTTCCTAATTTATTGTGTGGGATATTATTAAATAAGGTCAGTGAGAGAGCTGGTTTGTTTAAGGACACTGTGGAATCCTTCACCTCACTTTCAGTGCTCCGGACACAGCAGCTACCGTAGAAAAATAAAGTTGTTGCAAATATGTGATTTTCCCTTCTTGGTTTAACGATTTTGCTAAATCAGAATTATATTTATCTAAACATTTAATACTCAATATCAACCAGAACATATGATTGTTTGGATGATTTTACCATGATACTTCAATATACAGTTGAGGTCAAAAGTTTACATACACCTTGCAGAATCTGAGTAATCATACAAAATGCATGTTATTTTTTCTGAATAAGATATTTCACATGAAAGACATATAGTCCACAAGAGAAAATAGTAGCTGAATTTATAAAAAATGAACCCGTTCAAAAGTTTACATACACTTGATTCTTAATACTTCGTTGTTACCCGAATCATCCACAGCTGTGTTTTTTGTTTAGTGATGGATGTTCATGAGTCCCTTGTTTGTCCTGAACAGTTAAACTGCCAGCTGTTCTTCAGAAAAATCCTTTAGGTCCCACAAATTCTTTGTTTTTTTCAGCATTTCTGTGTATTTGAACCCTTTCCAACAATGACTGTATGATTTTGAGATCCATCTTTTCACTCTGAGGACAACTGAGGAACTCACTGATGCTTTAGAAGGAAACACGATGCACCATGAATTTGAAGATCAGGGTAAATGTAACTTATTTTGTCTTCTGGGGAACATGTAAGTATCTTTTGTAGCTTCTGAAGGGCAGTACTAAACGAAAAAAGAAATTCTGTTCAAAAGTTTAAACCCCCGGCTCAATGCATCGTTTTTCCTTCTGAACCGTCAGTGAGCATGTGAACCTTCTGTAATAGTTCCATATGAGTCCCTCAGTTGTCCTCAGTGTGAAAAGATGGATCTCAATGGTTCAAATACACAACAATGCTGAAAAAACAACAAATTTGCGAGACCAGAAGGATTTTTCTAAAGAACAGTGAGCAGTTTAACTGTTTAGGACAAACAAGGGACTCATGAACATTTGAACGGTGTCATTTTTATTAATTCAACTATTATTTTCTCTTGTGGACTATAAATGTCTTTTATGTGAAATATTTTATTCAGGTCAGCACCAAATAAAAAAAAAAATACATACATTTTGTATGATCCCTCTTATTTTGGCAAAATTAACATTCTGCAGATTCTGCAATGAGCATTTAAACTTTTGACCTCAACTGTATATTCTATACTGAACTACTAAAATGAACATTTTACTGACCTCAAACTTTGTTACTTGTATTTATTACCAAAAATTATACTAAAATGATATTAAAAACATGGCTTTTACAATGATTCAAAGTCTAAAATCTATGTAGATAACATGGTACTGTTTTGTTAGCATCATACTATTTAACTTTATTCAACTTTCCCCCCAACACACATACATACACTCTGAATCCACTAAACACAAAACATGGTGAGATGAGTTCAGCCTTTCACACACTGAAAGCAGTGGATGAATGCATCTGCACAGGTCAAATATGAAAAGAGAGACTTGCAGTCTGATGACTAAATCGCACTTTAAGTTCTTCCTTTAGACGTTACGCCGGTATTAAGCCGCATGCAGGCGCACATTTCTAATCGTGTTTGGTGGTTGGCCTTGATATAAAGCTTTTCTTAGCAGGAGAGAGTTTTGAACTCTTGGCCTGGTTTTAAGTTCCCACTTGAATCATTTATTGGAAGTTGCAGCAATCAAAAATAAAAGGCACAGGAACCAGAGTTGGGACCAAGGGGCATCAGATGCTCTGTGTACACAGAGGCCTTCAGTGGATAGTTTGACCTCTTTCACAGAGCTTAAAACACAGCTCAAAGAGAGCAAACATGCTGCCATGCAACTTGTTGTACGTGCAGAACAAGTCTAACGCTGATGGTTTGTGAATTGAAAATGAATGTAACACATGCACACACACAAACCTCTAGCTTTAGGAACAGAAAAATGATAGTATAAATATGAGTACATATTTTAAGCCTGATTATCAAAATGGTCTACAGACTGCAGGGGGTGTTTAACAAGCTCTTATTTCTAGTTTCTCATTTCAACAATTCTGCACAGTCAGCTCTTAAAGGAATTCTGCCTTAAAAGCCCTGTTGGGGCTGAGAAGAACTCAGCATGAGTGTGATTGTGAGAATAGATGCCCATTTCACTCTCCTACCAGACATTTTGAGTTCATTTGTTCTGTATTGTTTCTTGCCTTGCACAACTACCTCAGAACATTAAAACAAGACATACATAAAGTTCTCTTCCTTATCCTGCACTTTTAACTGATATTAATGGCTGTTGAAAAGTTTAGGGTCAGCAAGTTTTTTTTTTACTTTCTATCTAGCCAGGATGCATTAAATTGATCCAGTCAGAGTGACAGTAAGGACCTTTATTAGGGGTGGGAATCTTTCGGTACCTCACGATTCTATTCAAATTGATTCTTGATTCACGATTTTTCGTTTTTTAATCACGATTCACAATTTTTTATCAATTTTTTTTGTGTGTCCATCAAATGCAACAGTATTTTAATACAAAAACACACCAGTCTATAGTGTGGGTAGTCCTGACTCAAGAAATCAGTGTATCCTATTAACTATTAACTTTACACTTCCCATTAGGGATGTGTCCGAATGCGATCACACTGTGTTCAGGAAAAAAATGACATGTACTACAAAACTCCTAAATACAAGATGGGAGGGAAAAACATATTTCAGTGCTTTCTCTCGCAATTATATCATTGGGTAATTACTGTACACAAATTGCAGGCATCAGGGAGTCGTTATTAATATGCGGGGCATTGAAACCGCTTTTGAATGCACGTTTGTGTTTTACTTTCACTTTCAAGATTTGTGATCACACGGAGCGACAGTATGCCTACTTACCACATATTTTACAAGATTAGATGTTTGTCAGTGATGCTCAGGATCTGCAAATCATTCACCATCATGCTATCAGTCATCTCTCCTTACCCTACTTACAGGCTACTGCTGTTACATTAGTTACATTACATGTTTCATTACATTACATTTGTTTTCCGTCCCTTTCCGAACACTTTTCATAATAAAAAAAAGATCAATAATTAATATAATATTTTCCCAAACACTTTCCCTCGCTGAAAATGTGTCAGGATGTATTTGTTTTCCCTTTGCTGTTGTTGTTTTTGTTTTTTGACAATATCATGCTATTATTATTATATTACCTAGAAAATTGATTTTTGAAATTTGTGAATCGTCGTGAATTGTTTGAAGACTGAATCGGGATTCAAATGTGAATTGTTTTTTTCCCCCACCCCTAACCCTTATAATGTTACATTTCAAATAAAATTTCAAATTAAACTTTTCAGTTCATCAAATAATCCTGAAAAAAATGCATCATGGATTTCACTAAAATATTAAGCATCACAAGAGTTTTCAACTTTGATAATAATAAGAAAATAGTTATTTTAAAGGAGTAGTTCACTTCCAGAACAAAAATTTACAGATAATGTACACACCCCTTTGTCATCCAAGATGTTCATGTCTTTCTTTCTTCAGTCGTAAAGAAATTATGTTTTTTGAGCAAAACATTTCAGGATTTCTCTCCATATAATGGACTTCTATGGTGCCCCCGAGTTTGAATGTGCAAAATGCAGTTTAAATGCAGCTTCAAAAGGGCTCTAAATGATCCCACCCAAGGAAGAAGGATCTTATCTAGTGAAACGATCAGTTATTTTCAAAACATAAATAAATAAATAAAAAATTACAATTTATATACTTTTTAACCTCAAACGCACATCTTGTCTAGCCCCGTGTGAACTCTGTGTATTCCGGTTCATGGCAGTTAGGGTATGTTGAAAAACTCCCATCTCATTTTCTCTTCCTACCTTTTTTTGTGAAGGGCGTTTGACCTTCTTTGCATGTATACTTTGTAAACACTGGGTCGGTACTCCTGCAGTGATGTAGAACGATTTAGAAGTTGGAGGAGAAAATGAGATGGGATTTTGACATTTTTCCACATTTAAACTGCATTTTGGAAATTCAAAATTTTCCTCAAAAAACATAATTTCTTTATGATTAAAGAAAGAAAGACATGAACATCTTGGATGACAAGGGGGTGAGTAGATTATCTGTAATTTTTATTTATTTACTTTTTTAAGTGAACTACTTTAAATTGTAATAATATTTCACAATCCTCAAACACTGAGGCAGTTTTCAAAATATCATCTTTTGTCTTCCACAGTAAAATAGAAATATATACAGGATTGGAATTACGTAAACATGAGTAAATGCTGAAATTGTGAACTATCCTCTTCATCTTAACTAGCACTTTCCTTATCAATAAACATCGTTAAAAAGGCCATGCTGATCAACCAGCTTCATCAGTTTGGCTATGCTGCACTAACTAGCAAGACCAGTGTGAAATACTATAATACTGCGACAGCATAGAAAAAACATGAAGTTCTAAGTTAGTCTTTTCAATATAGGGTTTCTCTAGAAACTTGTGCAGCTTAAGGCCAAATCAGCAGTATTCATCAGGGAGCTAATTATAAGATTGATCTTCATCATTAATATCTGTATCATCATAATTACTGTACCTTTGCACAATTTAATTATCCTTCTGTCTCTAAGGGTGAGTGATCTATAAACCCAGTATGATGGGGCGAGGCTCTGCCTTTATTAGAAACAGAATCACACATGCATGCACATGCACATGGCTGGCATCTACAAAGTCCACCATCGTCTGCAAATTATATGAAAGAAAAAACACATAACTTTTAAGGGCCAGTTTTACTAAGGGAGCACAATTCATAAACAGTGCCGATTTGAGAGGAAATTTCTGCGGGTGATTTCCTTACAATGCGCAAATTAAAGAACACAGATGCAACATCTCATTTACATATCGACCAATGCAATATACTAAGCGGAGTGCAAATTAGCATAATCACAAATAAAGAATAAAGAAATAATCAAGCCACAGTACCTTGAAAAGAACTGGAAGCTAAAAAAATGAAGGTTTGCTACAAGTTTTGAAAAATAACTATGTCCACATTTTTTCAGTGCTAATTCTTCACTGCGCATCTTTAGTAAAACCTGATCATTTTTTTTTTTTTTTATAGTTTTAACACCAAAAGACGGTTTGGCTCTAGAAGGTGACCCTAGTTAGTTAAACTGGCCCTAACTGCTAAGGGGTAGTTCACCCAAAGATGAAAATTATTAATTATTCACCCTCATTTCATTCCAAACCTGTAAGGCTGTCGTTCATCTTTAAAACACAAATTAAGATATTTTTGATGAAATCCGAGAGCTTTCTGAACCTGCATAGACAGCAACACAACACATTCAAGGCTCAGAAAGGTAGTAAAGACACTGGTAAAATAATCCATGTGACAGCATGGTTAAACCTTAATGTTATGAAGCTATGACATACCTTTTTCATGCAAAGAAAACAAAAATAAGAACTTTATTCAACAATTTCTTCTCTCCCGTGTCAGTCTCATGAGAGTACATGTCACATGGACTACTTTAACAATGTCCTTACTACCTTTCTGGGGCTTGAACGTGTGCGTTGATGTCTATGCAGGGTCAGAAAGCTCTCAGATTTCATCAAAAATATCTTAATTTGTGTTACGGTTTTGGAATGAAATGAGGGTGAGTAATTAATGACCGAATTTTCATTTTTGGAGCAAACTATCCCTTTAAAAATGCACAGTAACACTATAATAATAAGTAAACACTACTAACGTACTTAGAAATGATTTATAGTTAATTCATAGTTTATAAACTGTAGTTAATACTTTAATAGACTCTATACAAATATTGAGTTCTTCATTCATTATCACTGTAATTAGCACAATTACTATTGTTTAATTAGCTCATAAAGGAATTGTTAATTAGTAATAAGGTAATATGTAGGATGATTTTGAAGTTGGAGGAGAAAATGAGACGGGGTTTTTCGACCTACCCTAACTGTCATGAACCGGAACACACAGAGTTCACGCAGAGCTAGACAAGACAAACATTTGAGCTTGAGCTTAAAAAGTATATAAATTGTAATTTTTTTTAGAAAATAACCAATCATTTTGCTAGGAAAGACCCTTCTTCCTCTGCAGGGATTGTTTAGAGTTATTTGAAGGTGCATTTAAACTGCATTTTGGAGGTTCAAAAAGAAGTAGACTATATGGAGAGAAATCCTGAAATGTTTTCTTCAAAAAACATAATTTCCTTACGACTGAAGACAGAAAAACATGAACATCTTGGATGGCAACTGGGTGAGTAAATTATCTGTAAATATTCAATGTCCCTTACCATGTTTATAAATACATTAAGGCCATGAAAACACATTGGCATATGTAGTTTACAGGACTCTTCATAGGTGTAATGGTTTTTATACTGTACAAACTGTATATACTAACTGTATTTACCTAACCTTACCCCTAAACCTACTCATCACAGAAAACTCTCTCTGTCTACCCCTCTCTAATTTTCTGTGAAGGATAGGTTTAGGGTTAAGGGACAGAGTATACAGTTTGTACAGTGAATAAACCATTACACTTATGGATAAACTCTGAATGAACTATAAACTAATAGTTTACAAATGATTTGTTAGCACTTGTGTAAGTGTATACTTATTATGAAGTGTTAGCAAATTCATAACTGAATTGTGCGAAAAAAATCAATTCTATGTCTACCCACAGATTTACACAAATTCATGCATACGGTCACAAGCGCATAAACACAAAGGGGGAGAGAATGTGATCTCAGACAGTTGCTCAATATGGGGAGTGATTTCTGAAATAGTCACTGTGTTAGTGCCACTTAAGCAGTTCCAAGAATCTCAAATCCACCATGAAGCCCAGATTCATACTTCAACTCCCTGATAAATCCCCCGACTGACACAATCCAGCACATTCAGAGTGTCTGCGTGTGAGCAGCATCATGCGTGAAAAGGGAAATACTTCAGTTATCACTGGTCTCATTATCTCCATCATCGGCACTGCTGTGTTGTCGAGAGAATAAACAAATGAGCATCTAGTATCTCTCTGTCTGCGTTACCGATACAATCCTTTGCTATCTTTATTGCTCATTCACAGACAAGATGATTGGAATAAGTAAGATTCCTTCTGTACTCATGAGTCAAACAGAAACTCCCACACTCAAGGACTCTCGTTGCTCACTCCGTCCTTGAACTCATAATAGTTCATGTCTCCATTAGCAGTAGAAAAGAGTCGTTCAAGCCCTTAAATGGCTCGCATTCACTCCGGCGCTCCGTAACAAACACAAATCCCCACAAGAACTCCAGCCACCAGCCCTGGATTTCAGCCTCACAAATAAATGACAATTACACAGCATGGCGTGTTTTGCTTGGGCTGGTTCCTGTCTAATGGATCCTGCTGTATAAATAATGACTGTGTTTTGGACGACGCCTCCAGGGTCTTGTGGAATAGGGCAAGGATGAATAAACACAGAAAGCCATGAGAGACTTTACCTAAGGGACCGAAGTTGGCAAGGCGGGCCGTTGTCAATCACCCACGTAAACGCATCAAGGTAAAAATATATATGCATACAAGCGCACCCACGTACAACACCCGTCACGCATCAGCAGACACACAATGACTACACATACTCTATTCGTGCCCTTTTAGGTCTCCTGTGACGCCAGTTTCTTGGACCGTTGGACATTCCACAGATGCCCATGGCCAGAGATGTAAGCTGGAGTGATGTCATTGCTTTCCAAAGGGCGTGGCTGTGAGCTAGCATAGTGATTTAGGATGTGGTGCTTGAAAAGTATGGTGCTATATAAATGCTTTTAATCACAACTGTGTATACAAGCGAGCACAAACATGGAGCAGGAAGAAAGAGTCTGGAGAAGAAACATGCTGGAACTGATTTGAAACCAGCTAAAAATAAAATCCAGCATGCATACTGGCTACTCGTGACGTGCACTGTGCGCAAGGCTATCTTGGGATTAATACTTTTACTCAGTAAGGATGCATTTATTTGATCGAAAGTGACTGTAAAGACTTTTACCTTGCTACAAAAATGTCTAATGTCTAAATATATGCTGTTCTTATGAACATTCATCAAAAAAGCCCTGTTTTTAACATTGTTCTTCAACACCAGAACGGCATATCAGAATGACTTATGAAGGATCATGTGAAAATGTAGTTTTGCCATCACAGTAATATATGGCACTTTAAAAGACACTGGCATTCAAAAGTTTGGGATCAGTATAAAATACTTAATGTTTTTCAAGAAGTTTCTTGTGATCATCAAGGCTGTATCTATTTAAAAAAATACAAGAAAAAAA
>JAHKKF010534198.1:9794-38716 GCA_019740295.1 Labeo calbasu
TCAGACCATAGGACATGGTTCCAGTAATTCATGCTCTTGGACAGGTTGTCTTCAGCAAACTGTTTGCAGGCTTTCTTGTAAGCCAGCTTCAGAAGAGGTTTCCTTCTCGGATGACGCAAATGCAAACCGACTTGTTGCAGTGTGCAGCGTATGGTCTGAGCACTGACAAGCGGACCTTCTACTTCTGCAACCTCTAAAGCAATGCTGGCAGCACTCATGCATCTGCTTTTTGAAGCTAGGTTCTGCACCTGACGCACAGAACGAGCACTCAACTTTGTTGATCGACCCTTGTGAGGCCTATTCCGAATGCAACCCGTCTTGGAAAACCTCTGTATGACCCTGGCAACAGTACTGTAACTCAGTTTCAGGTTGTTACTGAACCTCTTATAGCCTAGGCCATCTTTGTGCAGAGCAACAATTTTAATTCTCAAATCCTCAGAGAGTTCTTTGCCATGAGGTGCCTTGTTGAACATCCGGTGGTCAGTATGAGAGAACTGTACTCAAAACACCAAATTTTAACTGCTCTAATACAAGATATACAACTTTGTATGGTCCTGTCAAGCAGACAAAAACATGAACATGATGAATAGGACACGTGGCTTTGCATGGTTAAATGACAAATGCTGTTATCACTTAGGGTGTACTCACTTTTGTGGCCAGCTGTTTTGACTATAATAGCTGTATGCTGAGTTATTTTCAGGGGACAGTAAATATACACTGCTACACAGGCTGCACATTGACTACTCTAACATATATCCAAGTTTCACTTCTATAGTATTGTTCCTTAAGAAGATATACTAAAAACGTTGCTGAAATGTGAGGGGTGTACTCACTTTTGTGAGATACTGTATTACTATGTAGCATTACATTGCTTTTCAGTCATTCACTTCAAGTATGAAAGACATCAGAAAGACAAAGCTAAAACCCAGATATTTTAGGCAGTTTAGAAATCTTGACCAAGACATGTCCAGAAAAAGAGAGGACATATGGTCACTTAGCACACTCACACCCAAAAGAGAGCAGCCCGGAAAATGGAGCGCAGCTGGAAGAAACAAAACTAGAGGTATTTCGTATTGCATGGAGGGAAAGTACTTTCTCCTACTGAAAAAACTTAAAAACTGCTAGATCTGATTACTTTTCATCTCTTTTAGAAGAAAACAAACACAACCCCAAGTATTTATTCAATACAGTGGCTAAGTTAACAAAAAAAATCAAGTATTAACAGCCATTGACATTTATAAATAAAGGTGACTTGACTTGACTTAGTGAAACTAATGTTAGACTACACTCAAATATTTAAAATGTATATTTTTTGTTTTATTTAAACATAATTTTCAAAAATCAGGCAAAACTCTATAAAATGACTTTAAACATAATTAATTATCCTATAATTATTACAAAAATATTTTCGCAGTAAGTACATTAATACATGTGCTACTGCAGAACAAAAAAATGCGATTCAGAATTATGAAAAAAAAAAAAAGAGTTACAGCAGATAAAATATAAAACAAATCTGTTGTTGTAAAAAAAATATTACTGGCCAACTATAAAACTATCAGTGAAAAGTTTTGAATAATTACGACTGAATTTTTAAAAAAATGTTTTTTGAAAGAAGCCTGTCATCCTCACTAGGACTGCATTTATTCACTCAAAAAACATAATACTGTTAAATAGTATTGCAATTTAATTTAAATAAATAAATAAACAAATGCTTTATATATATTATTATATAAGCTTGTTTCAACATCATTTTCAGCATCATTACTCTACAGTGTTCAGTGGCAAATGATCCTTCAGAAGTATGCTCTAATATAATAGTTCTTATTATTATCAATGTTTCAACAACTTACATTTTAATTACAGTTTAATATCAAATTCACAATATCTAATAAATGCAGCCTTGGTGAGCATGACACTTTAAACAAACAAACAAAAAAAACCCTTTATCATTTTTTACTGGTACTGTACTAATGACAAGATTTTTGAACTCACAGAATGGCTGGTCATGATGTAGATGTGTCTATGGGTGGAATCCAATACCAAGTCACTATTAATGGCCAAACCAGGTTGAATGAGAAGGGTAGAGTACTGCTTCACCTCTCCTGAGTTACCCAGGAAAACCTAGCATGAGATAAAAAAGCACCTTGAAAAACTCACCATGAAGAAAATTACTTTCAATAAGTAACCTGACAACGGCTCCTAAGAACTTCCTCAAGGTTTAATTGAATATTTAGGCTCATGAAACTACATCAATTGCAACAGGACACCTTCGAGACACGAGGAGAGCTGGCTGTGGACAGGTCTAACTAAAAGTGCTAAAAGTGTCGGCTGAAATGGTTTAGCGCTAGAGCACTTCTAAGTCTCATTAAAGGAAAACGACGTACAAGGATCTGAGAGAGGTGTCTAATGCCTCTTGAATTCTATCATGACTTGGGGTCGATTTCAGCAAACCAGATTAGAATAGTGAGAATCCCATCAGAAGAGCAGGTATCCTGCTTGAGAGTCTCAGACACCTTATACCGCGAGCTGCTCACGCACTCCACCCATTCAGGTTTCCGTTTTAACTGGATTAGGATGGACAAACTGTCAGCCATGGTCTACTGCAGCACGCATAGCAACATTACTGTATAATGCAAGACTGAATAGTTGTGTAGACGTAGGGTTGGACGAGATATACCGGAATGCCTGTTTGTGAGGGAAAAATCAAATATATATGCAATTCTTTCACCTAAAAACTTCTGTCATAATTTAATTACACATATTTAGTTATGCTGTTGCTCACCTATATCTAGCAGAATGTGTACGCTGCTGTTGTCCATGCAAAAACAGACAACAAATGTGGTATTTGAATACATATACATACAGTTGCGGCCAAAAGTTTACATCCGCCTTTCAGTATATGCGAAATGTTAATTATTTCACCAAAATAAGAGGGATCATACAAAATGCATACTACTGTTTATTTAGTACTGACCTAAATAAGATATTTCACATAAAAGATGTTTACATGTAGTCCACAAGAAAAAATAGTAGTTGAATTTATAAAAAGTACCTGTTCCAAAGTTTGCATCCCCTGGATTCTTAAAACTGTGTTGTTACCTGAATGAGCCACAGGTGTGTTTTTTGTTTAGTGATAGTTGTTCATAAGTCCCTTGTTTGTCCTGATCAGTTAAACTGCCCGCAGTTCTTCAGAAAAATCCCACAAATTCTTTGGTTTTCCTACATTTTTGTGTATTTGAACCCTTTTCAACAATGACTGTATTTTGTCTGGATTTTGAGATCCATCTTTTCACACTTAGGACAACTGAGGGACTCATATGCAACTATTACAGAAGGTTCAAACACTCACTGATGCTCCAGAACGAAAAAACATGCATTAAGAACCAGGGTGTAAACTTTTGAACAGAATGAAGATGTGCACATTTTTCTTATTTTGCCTAAATGTCATATTGTTTCATTTAGTATTGCCCTTCAAAGGCTACAGAACATAATTACATGTTTCCCAGAAGACGAAATAAGTTCAGTTTACCCAATAGAATCAATTTTTAGTTTTCATTGGCTCTTAATGCATCGTGTTTCCTTTTGAAGAATCAGTAAGTGTTTGAACCTTCTGTAATTGTTACTTGGATATTGTTGGAAAGGGTTCAAATACACAAAAATGATGGAAAACTAAAGAATTTGTGGGACATGAAGGATTTTTCTGAAGAACACTGGGTGGTTTAACTGTTCTGGACAAACAAGGGACATGCACAACTATCACAAAAATTAAGGATCAAGGGGATGTAAACTTCTGAACAGATTAATTTTTTATAAATTCAACTATTATTTTCTCTTGTGGACTATATGTAAACATCTTTTATGTGAAATACCTTAATACCTTACCTAAATAAACAACAAAAAAATGAATTAACATTTTGTAGATTCTAAAAGAAGGATGTAAGCTTTTGACCTCAACTGTACATCAAGGGCGTTTCCTCTGAGGAGGCAAGGCAGGCAGCGTCTCCTCAAAATATTGGATAAGAATAAACCTAAAATGCTTAAAAACACTAACTTGATGAGATTTATACTTGGCTTTAATAAATAGTATATTGACTGCATTGTTAATGTAAATCAAGAAAATGTGACTGGGGCATGAATTTGCATTTGATTTAAAACGTGTGTTGTTCAGAAATAATTACATTTAATAAAACTTAAATAACCAAATTTTAAAATCTGATACATATTGTGATGACGACTATTCAAAAAAGTTGTCTAAATGCGTCACTTGTCTTCCTCTGTGAAAATGTCACACACGCTTGTGAACAATGACACTGACTTGCCAAAATGCGTCAAAACAGCAGAGAACAGTGACTGGCTGTCAGAGGGAGGCTTGGGTCATGCAGTGTTGCTCAGATTTAACCAAACACTACGGTTTGACCTTTGCCCACTGTGGCATGCAAATCCAGTCAGCCCAAGGCCTAGATGTAACTTGTTTAAATTTCAGCTCACGAGCCTTTTGAATTTACAAGCACTGTCAAACTGAGTCTCCGGTGGTCTCTGAGCAATCACAATCCCTGCAAATACAGCGTTTCATATAGCGTGGTTTGTGGCGAAGGCTGCTTTGCGGTCACAAAAAAGCCTTAAGTATGCTGTTTCAGCACTATCATGGGCTACGACACATTCGCCCTGCAGGCGAAATCTATTTCCTGCTCAAGTAGACAGATAACATTACCATATTAAGTGGACTAATATTTCCCTAGGGGTTTAAAAGGCGTACTATAAATCATAAATTGTTTTAGAAATGACCAGTCAAATGACAAATTTTAATGTCACAAACCTTAAGCAAATTGCCTTTGGAGTTGCCCAAGAAAACAATAGTGTGCCCCTCCTTTACACTAACGGCGACAGCAGTGAGACGGGCGGATGGGCTGTCCAAAATGGCTTCGGCTTCAACCGGCTCCCGGCTCGCCATTGGACTCGGGGTGTGGTCCGAGCCACAGGGATAAGCGTTCAGGGTGTTCTGCGGGACACAAAAACAAGTTTTCGTGACTATGGTTTTGGCAAAAGCACTGTGACATAATCCAGTTTCATGTTGTGTAATAATAAACTACGTTTTTTGTACCGTAAGGGTTTAGTTCTCAGCCTATTGCCTCAAGGCTGTCAAATCCTCTTAGTTCAGAAAGCCAGATTAGATGAAGATTATCTTGGTCTCACACTAGGATGGCAAGGCTGCTCCTTTCTTTGAGACTAACGCTATCAAATCTGCTCCAGCGGTCTTTGATAAAATCTAGCTTGCATGTCATGCCATGTTCCTTCATTATCAAAAGTGATCTGTAATTCTGTTTGTGTACCAGACTGGAGAACATATGGGGATCAGGAAAATGTGTTTTAGTGTTTGAGGATTTGCAAGAAACACAAAGAGTCCTGTATCTGGGTGGTGGTGTTTGTCTGTGGATCAGTAATATCCTACTTAAACGGATTGTTCACACAAAACTTCTGTCATCACTTATTGTTGTTAAAAACCATATGACTTTCTGTCTATGGTGGAACATAGAAGCAGATGCTTTGAAGAATGTTCAAGCTGCTCTTTTCCATTCAATGAAAGTAGATTGGGATGAGGGTCAAAAAGCACCATAAATCATTATAAAAGACCTGTGCCATATATTTAATGTCCTAAGTCATATTATAGCTTTGTATGATGAACAATAACAACATTTAAAGGATTAGTACACTTCCAGAATAAAAATATCCTGATAATTTACTCACTCCCAGTGTACTCACTTTTTCAGTTGAATAAAAATTAAGGTTTTGGAGGAAAACATTTTTGGATTTCTCTCCATATAGTGGACTTTAGTGGGGATCAGTGGGTTGAAATGTCCAAATTGCAGTTGCAATGCAGCTTCAAAGGGCTCTACACGATTCCAGCCAAAGAGTAAGGGTCTTATCTAGTGAAACGATTGGTTGCATAAAAAAAGAAAAAACTTTTTAACCACAAGTGCTTGCACTACCTGGAATTCATGCATTAAGCAATCATGTTGGAAAGGTCATGTGTGATGTAGGTTCAAGTACCGACCCAGTGTTTACAAAGCGAACGTGCAAAGAAAGTCAAATGGCCTTTACAAAAAAAAAAAAAAAGGGTAAAACAACAAAAAGTTTCCATCACCCTGTTTTTATGTGCATTTTGAAGTATCACATCAGAAACGAGTGATGGAAATGCCACAATTTGAATAAAAAATTTAATTTGTAAAGTTTTTACGCTCGCTTGAGGTGATTTTTGATTTGTGCGAAAAAGGGTTAATGCAAATAATGGGAGATAAATTCCTCCATACGCATTTAAAAAAAGTCATGTGACTTTTGTGGGCTATGGGACAGCAAACCCTGTCTAACCAGTGGACTGATCTTGTTCCACCTCTGAAATGTCTAAGCAAAGTCTGTCGTCAAAGCATTTCTGTATAACTGCCTCTCAGAACCGTCTTACACGACTGCGTTCCCAAACAGCAGGCATCCACCTCTGAAAGAATTATCACATTTATTGCGTTTCATCTGCTCGCTCTGAGGCGAAAGTAATTTATTATATATAAAAAAATTACTATATGTAGTGGCTTCTCCTACTTTTCTTAGTAATATATAGCGTCAGTTTATCAGGAAGTGACGATTTTGTTCTCTTTGACTTATTGGATGGAAACGGTGCTTATTCGCGAATGTTTTATGCGATATTCCAATTTTTGGGCATAAGTTAAATTCGCAACTTGGATGGACACCCGCTTAATGGTGGACAATTTTGAAGACGGAGGAGAAAATTAGTTTTTCGCCTTACCCTACGTTTTTTAACTGGAGTACCCTGACAAAGAACTACGTGTGACTTTTCCAACATGATTACGTAATATGTGAAGATGTGCATCGCAGAGCTAGTGCAAGACAAGCATTTGTTGTTAAAAAGTATATAAATGTTTATTTTTTTTAGAAAATGACCCATCTTTTCACTAGAAAAGACCCTTATTCCTTGGCTGGGATCGTGTACAGCTTTTTGAAGCTGCATTGAAACTGCAATTTGGACCTTCAACCCACTGATCCCCATTGAAGTCCACAATATGGAGAAAAAACCTGGAATGTTTC
The DNA here is from genome assembly GCA_019740295.1 of Labeo calbasu. Lineage (NCBI taxonomy): Eukaryota > Metazoa > Chordata > Actinopteri > Cypriniformes > Cyprinidae > Labeo > Labeo calbasu. Next base: position 16,890 of record JAHKKF010534198.1, read on the forward strand.
CCTCAAAAAAACGAAAAAAAGACATGAACACCTTGGAAATTTTTATTCTGGAAGTGTACTAATCCTTTAACAGGCAATACTCTCCTTTCTATAGGTCTTCTAGACATCTAACCCTCCTCAGACGTACATTTCTCCTCCCTACGTCTTTTTCCAGCAGACATCATTAGGAGTTTAAGCTTGGGGGTTTATTGATCCGAACAACCCTGTTTAAGACTCAGCAGGCCTGGTTCTGGATGCTGAATAGGCAAATACATGGAGGTCATGAGGAGGTTGTTTGCCTGTGAGCCCACATCCTTAAAATCTTTGATTTGTCTTTAGATCTTGTTAGGACTAATGCTAGGTAGGCCTGTCTTATGCTCATCAAAGAGTCAAAATATAATTCACTCAGATCATGGCAGACAGAATCGTATGAGCTAAAGCAATTTGCCTGAGAATTAATGAGGAGCAATACATCTAAATTAGGATAAATGTTAGTTTGAATACACCGTTAGAGGAAAATGATGTGGTCCAGTTCCCTAGAGTTACATTGTGGGCATCCTTTCCCCATTTTCCCATGCTTTTCAATCAAAGTTAAACTACTATGATGATTATGTGGGAATGGTTGACCTCAAAACCTATTTATATGGATAATTTATATGTATAGTGTTTCACTGTGAAGACAGTGTACAAGTAAACTGCATCTATCAAATATTCCTGTAAAATGAACACTTTGTCATTATCAAGTGTGATGAATCAAATATAATTATAGCATTAATAACATTTTCTGACTTCTCCAGGGCTTTTCTAACCCTCCTATTTATGCCCTGGCTCAGGTCACATTTAACACTGGGTTATCATAAAATTAAGATTGAAACACTGATGTCACATGGACTATTTTATCTATGTTACTACCTATGCAGGGTCAGAAAGCTCTTGGATTTCATCCAAAATATCTTAATTTGTGTTCTGAAGATGAACAAAGGCCCTATGGGTTTGGAACATAACATATCCAGACAGCACACACACATCACGAAGACATCTATTTGACATAGACATATATTTTTTTAAATATTTGCTAATCTGCAATACGTCTATAGGATGTTTCCTATCAGATGTCAAATAGACGTCTGTTAGATGTCTTTTAGATGTTTATGATTTAAAATGTATGCAGGGCTCTACAGTGCAACCATTTCTGTCACATTTGTGACTGAAAACTACTGCGTGTGACTATGAAAAAATATTTAGGAGCACCTGTGCGACTGACCCGATCAGCTTATTTGTGTGTCCGTTGCGGGGAGCTTCAAAGGTTTCTACCTGTTTTTGCAACGTTGAGTAATGTATCACATACATATCTCACGAATCCTTTCATAAACAACATGCAAATAAGATCGCAATGAACTAAGATGAGACAGCTTTTAATGATTTTTAAGGGAGTTTGTAAATGAGATATTGAGTTAATACAACAATTAAATAAACAAGAAGTTACTATTAAGTGACTTATATTGTCCGACTACAACACTATTTCCTGATTTTACTTTATTTCGTTGTCAAAAATAGTTTGAAACAAGTCACAACTGTGCCGCTGCGCATCTCCATTCAAACACAGCGGTGTTTCGTTTATGAATGAACGTGTTTTTAAACGAATCTAGTGAGTGGATTCAATTTCCCATTCATAAAGAGTCACTTGTTTTATTCCTGAATGAATCTGTTGTTGGAACGAATCAAATTAATGAATGATTTAGTAATTAAATCAGTGACTTGCCGCCACCTACTGGCAGTTTTAGTTTTTATTTTTAAAGTATCTTTTCAGTTATTTAAATCATTTAATATTTCTATATTCAAAATTTTACATGAATTTATGAATTTGATTGCACTCATGCCACCTCTGAGCCTTATTAAACACATGAAAATACACCTACAAGCCACTTTTGAGTTCCTCTGTGCACCTCCGTAGTACAAATTCATTCTGTTAATAGTGATTTCATTTGATTGGTAACTTATTCTTATTCTACATCTTACAGACATGCGTGTGTTATCTGGGTAATGACAGAATTTTTATTTTTGGGTGAACTATCCCTCTAAGCGTTTAAATGAGCCTGTTGTCTCCAAGTACACCAACTTCCAAAAAAAAACAGAAGATAATTTACTCACCGTGGGCAAGTTGGCACAGTTGGATTTAACGTCATACTCAATGTATGCCACCTTAGAGCCATCTTTCTCTCCATATTGCGTGTAGCACAGATCTCGTGTAGCATCAATACCGCGGTCCACTTCATCCAGAGTGTACACACACAATGCCGATTCCTCACTGGGACCATTAGCAGCACTAACCGCCGTAGAAAAAACTCCCATCAAAACCTGCGAGCCTCCAGATTCCTCACCGCCCACCTGCGCCCCCTGGAGGAAATTGTAGTTCTTTCCTGTTGAGTTTGAGCGACACAATAGCGGTACTTCAACGTAGGAATAATACGCCTGATCGTCCAAACACACCCGTGCCACGTACGTACGATATTCCCTTGATGCTTTCAGGTCGCGCCTATAAAACAGAAAGTAGACGTGGTTGCGCCGCGCAAAGGTTGCGACAAAATTGTGATCGTACTCCGAGAGGCGCCCGGCTACAGCGAGCTTAGCAGTTTCCTCATAGGAAAACACCGGCTCTGTCAAAAGCTGGCGAGTGGAGACCGGCGGGTGACTGCTGGTGTAGCCTCGTCCCACATAAAGGACGGGATCCTTGTCTTGCGGTCGCACGACGAGCCCAACCGTTGACGCCGTAGGGTCGTTAGCCGCCACATATTGCGTATCAACAGGTCTCTCGGCAGAAAACAGGACTTCGTTCACATTGGCCAGGCTGCGTTTCTGGCAGGTGCCCTGGTGTACGCTTCCACAGGTGATGAGCTGGAGCGAATATGGATCCACTAATAGTAGCTTGTTGTGATTGTTAACGAACCCAGCCTGAGGGCAGTTTTCAAGGGTTACAGGAGGCAGGCAGTCCTTGCTGTCTCTCACGGGGCCGGTTTTCTCATCCACTTCAAGACGGAGGCCATCGAGGCCAGCGAGCTGGAACAGATGGTCCCGAGCACCCACGTAGACTATTCCTATGCTGGGGTCAGGGTGCAATGCCAGGTGCTGGAAGACTGTGTCGTTGAAGGAGAAGCGAGGGTAACTGCTGTGGACCCCCAGAACACCCAGGATGAGGGACTGAAGCAGGGTCAAGATGAGGGCCATCCCACACGGCACTGCAAAAACACTGATCGTATGTGACATGAGTCAGTATTAGCTCACAGGACAGGGCCAAACATAGTACAGTTAGTCAACAACATGTTAGGAATAATTCAATTTAATATATTCTGTAGAGGGGAATATATTAAATAAAAGTACCTAATAACAAGTACAGTAGTTATATTACGTTACAGTGATATTACTATGACTACTAGAAGTTGACCGATAGTAGATTTTACAGATAACTAGGTTGGACCACACTGACCAATAACCAATTAATCAACCAATGGATTTTAAAATGGATACTGAATGAAAGCAAACATAACAATCCAAGAAAAACAGTGCTGAACTTTTACAAAATAAAAAAGGTACTGAACCATAAAACAAGTATAGTACTTTTTAAGCAAAATATATAAATACAAATATTAATATCGAACAATGAACAATACTATGGTTGTGGTTTAATTGGCAAAACTGTTCAGTGGGTCGACCTCTACACAGAACTGAAAGATATTCTGTATTTTACCATATTTATTCAAAATATTTACGTAAAACATTCATATTCATTTAAATGGTACTCTGAACTATTACCAAATAATATTCATGATTTAAATATAAAGAATATTTACAAAAGTGTAAGTTTAAATGTAAGTTGTTACAACAAGAACAAGAAAAAAAGTATTATAGATTATAGCATTTTTTTGGGACATATTTACCTAAATATGCAAAAAAAAAAAAAGTAATGTAATGAAAAAGTAATGAAAAAGAAAATAAATAAAAAACACTGTGTACCCAATTTACAAAAAAATATTTACAAAATATTACTGTTTTTGTACATGTACCAATAAATAAATAAACAAATAAACAAACATCAAAGGCATTACCTTTGTAAAATGCTTCTTAAATATCATTAAAAGGGTATTTAAAAGAATACCACCATGGTAAATTACCAAAAACATGGTATTACCATGGTACAAAAAATTTAATAAATAAATAAAACCACTGTCTTACCATGGTACATTTACAAAATATTACTGTTTTTGTACATGTACCAAATAAACAAAAACATTTATGTGAAATAAATGAATAAATAAAATATTACTGTGAAATACCTAAAACAAACAAACAAACAAACAAAAACATATTACCATGGTAAAATGCTTTTTAAGTAACATTAAAAAGGTATTTAAAAGAATACCACCATGGTAAATTTCCAAAAACATGGTATTACTGTGGTACAAGAACAAACAAATAAACAAACAAACAAACAAACGTCTTACCATGGTCCATTTACAAAATATTACAGTTTCTATACCAAATAAATAAATAAATGAATGAATATATAAATAAACTGTTATATGAAATAAACAAAATATTTTTGTGAAACAAAACAAACAAACAAACAAACAAAAGAAGATATGGTATAATGCATTATAAGTAACATTAGGTATTTAAAAGAATACCACAATGGTAAATTTCCAAAAATTACCATGGTACAAGCACAAAAAAAACCCTAATACATAAATAAAAAAAAAAAACATTGTCTTGGTACCATGGTACATTACTCTTTTTGTACATGTACCAAATAAATAAATAAAGGGTATTACCATGGTAAAAGGTATTAAAAGAACACCACACCATTACCATTTTATATGTACAAAACATGATAACACTATGTATTTTATATATATATATATATATATATATATATGTCAAACCAAAATTTATGCAGACACCTTCAACATTTCTCACATTGTCACAGTTTATTTGCTATAGTTTAAATGAATGGTATTAAAATATGACAAGAATTCAGAGTTGTCAAACTGTCAGAACAAATTCATCTTAATAATGTCAGATAACCTTGACAGAAAAGTATGTAATGAATTAGAATCAACCAAAAATTCAGACAACTCTTAGTATGACAATATTTACAAAACTATCAATACTTCGTTGACCAATGCTTAATTTTGTTCAGTCTGTGGTGTAAAAAGTTTGCATTAGCAATTAAAGAAAAAACACTGTTCAGGTCAAAGTGTATAATTTTTGGTCACAACTTTTGACCAATTTCACTGGTAGTCCACTGTATGAAGAATTTTGGATATATGTCAGTTTATTTAGCTATCCTCACTTACAATAATGAACTATAGTGTCCTGCACCCACTAGTAAAAAAAATATCAAAAATTGTATCTATTGTCTGAATAATTTTTGGTTTGACTGTATATATAAAGTGGTCTGCTACATAAATGAATTGCCACTTTGACACAAGACAAGAATCTTTAGACAAGGCCTGTAAAAACAGCCATACGTAAGGAATATGATGGGAAAGTAGCACACATACCATTTGTCAGACATATAATGTTCGGGAGGCTGCTGTCCTCTTGGTTATCCAGTGGCATAGCACATGCCTGTGGAGACAGTCTGTGAGGGTAGAAAAACATGCCGATTAGCTCTTACACAGAGCGGCATTGAGCAATCTGAAGAGAGGAGCCTTAATGCCATTGTGGCTCATGGGAGACACAGCTGTTGAGCTGAGCAATCCTTCCCTGACAGGAAATTGGATGATATAGGCCCTAAGTCACCATCGAAGCCCTAATGCATTGCTCTGCAGTAGCAGATTGGCAGAGATCCTGTACTCTGAGGAGGCAAGCTGTCGATGATGTTTTATATGAATTAGATGTGATTAATAAGAAGCCATTATAGGGTAGTAGTCTCCGCTTTCTTGAGGCAATTCAAGCTGACCTAAACAATCAATAAGATAAAATGTGAAATAATGTGATTTGATTACTCGTGTTATGGCTCAGCATCACCCCTGATTCTCCATTTCCGTAAGTGGAGCACCTTTTCGTTCATTTCCCACATTCATTCGTCCACTACTGATATCTTTCTCCAAATCAGCATGAAACAAATGGACACAGTTTAAATGCACTATACAGAGACACTTACAAAAACCAACTGCAGGTCAGTGAATAAGATGACTTTAGGGTCGTATTAATTTTGAAATGTCGGCCTTATCCTTTTGTTTAGCTATTTCCTGCTGACAAATTATTTGTCTGAAAAATTATTAACCAGCAATGACTATGCAGCACCTCTGGTGTATAACTGACCAAGTTAAAAACTGTATTTTCAATCCACCTTATTTTTCAATGCGGAAGTAAGCTGTTTTCTGGTAAAGTGTTAGACGTCCGGTTCATAATCCACCATAGGGAAATAACGAGAAGAATATCGAAGTGCAGTGAACGGTAAAACGGTTTTGCACTACAAACCAGTGCATTCATAATTAAGAGAATACATTAAAATAATATGGTAAGACACACCAGCTTGCAATATTAAACAGCAAAACGAGCTTTTTGTGCAGCTAAAAATAGCTGCAAGTGGATGAGACCGGAAGCCAGACACAAACAAATTTACAAATAGCTACACCCACTCTTATGGGAAAAATAAGGTGGATACTGAAAGATTTAAGGACAAAAGTGGGGGTGTGAATTGTAAGGAATTGAACAATTCTAGTTCTGATGCCTTTTAAAGATTCTTCTAAAAAAAAAAAAAAGAGAAAATAATTGAAAATCTAATACATTTTAATTTGATCAGAAATTTTGATGTTTAATAAGTATGTTGTTTAATTTTTACATAAATGTTGCTGTTACTTGGAATGACCATGGTTTGTTACACCGAATGAATCATTAAAAATAACCGGCTCATAAGAGTCATTCGTTCTGATTCCTGAATAATAGGTTATTTTAGTGAACATGCTGTATGTTTTTGATTCACTAAATAGAAATGACTCATACGAGTCAATTGCTTGGCAAGTCTGATTTCAGAGCCAAGGACTATTATAATCTTTTTATTCAGGGTTTCTGCAGGTTTTGTGAGGGTAAATTTAAGACTATTTTAGGACCTCTTTAAGACCAACTAAAGAAAATGTAAGGAAAAAAAATTGTAGGAAAAACAATACAGCAATATATTCCCTAAGTATAGTTCGAGTTTTACTTTCACTTTCAAATTAGCAACAATTCAGCATCTAGCAATTGTTTGTTTTTAGTTCATTTCAGTTTTCCCACTTTTCCTCGCTTTCCTTTGGTAAAAGCGCTGTGCGCATTTTACTTTCACTTTCAAATTAGCGGCCATTAGGCGTCAAGCAGTTTGTTTTCAGTTTAACTGAGCTTTCCCTCTTTTCATCACTTTCCTTCATTTTAAATAGCTTGTTCAAGCGTTGTGCGCGTTTTACTTTCAGTTTTAAATTAGCAGTATTAATGTAAAGTCACAAACTTTTATTAACAAAACAAATAAAACTACACCATGTTATATGCCTACTATAAAATAATAACTTACACAAAGTTTGAATAGGCATCAAATCATACTGATCTGACTGTAAGTTTTTAAATCACTAAAATGAACTGACTCATAAGAGTAATTCTCCTGGCAAGTCTGTTTCCTGAACAAAAGACTATTCATGAGCAGGTTCTTTTTAGTGATCACATTGTATGTTTTTGGATTCACTATGAAGAAAAGGGTTGTTTGTTTGGCATGTCTCTTAGAAGCCAGTTATTTTAGTGGCTGTGTTGTATGCTTATGAGTCACTAAAAACAAACAGCTCATTAAAGTAATTTATTTGACAAGTCTGATTCCTGATCAAAATACAAGAGGCAATGCAGTATGTTTATGATTCACTAAAGAGAATTGGATCACAAGAGTCACTAGCTAAGAAATCAGATGCTGTAAGTTTTGAATCACTAAAAAGTCATGAGAAGTGAACAGTACTCGGCTGGTCATGTGATCTCAACATGATTTTGATTGACTAAAATGAATCAGCTCACAAGAGTATAATTCTCTTGGCAAGTCTGATTCCTGAACAAAATTCTATTATGAACAGGTTCTTTATACCGTTCACACTGTTTTTCATTTACTAAAAAGAAATGGCTCATAAGACTCATTTGTTTGACATGTCTGATTCCTGATCAAAAGACTATTATTTCACAACCAGCTTATAAAAGTCACTCTTATGAGCCAGTTATTTAAGAGGCAATGTAGTATGTTTATGATTCACTAAAAAGAATCAGATCATAAAAGTCACTTGCTAAGGAATCAGATGCTGTACGCTTTGAATCACTAAAATGAAGGTATGAGTCATGAGAAGTATTCAGCTTGTCATGTGATTTCAACATGGTGGCCACCCAGAGAGAAGACCACCCTTATGTAGAAAGAAAGAAAGAAAGAAAGAAAGAAAGAAGGTAAAAAAAAAAAAAAATTCTAGGCCGCTGGTACGACCAGAGTAGGGCCCTATGAAATCCGTTTTATTTTTTCCAAATTCTGTTCATTCCATTTAAATTTTTCAGTTTTTTTCTGTTTTAAGTTTTCTAGACTAATCAAAAACATGTTTAATTAATTGAAATCATGAAACGTACATAATTTAACAGATTTTTTTTAATTGAAAGGTTAACAAAAACGACATTTTTAAGGCCATATGCAATACGTTTTATTTGTTTTCTCAAATTCAGTTTTAATTTGATCAAATTCTGTTTTCAATTAATTTTCTGGATTCCATTTTAATTAGTTTCTTAAAATTTTAATAATCAAATGCATGTCTAATTAATTGATTTTTATAAAGAATTAATTATTAAAAAGACAAAAACATTATTAAAATATTGTTTTATTTTTTTTCCCAGAAATACTTTGTTGTGTATTTATATTTTTTGGTAAATAAACTCTGGTAAATAATATTTCTGGTAAATATTCCTTAAAAATAATGTTTTCATAATAATTTTACTATTAGTATTAGTACTATCATTACATTAAGTAATAGATTTCTGTCACAATAGATTTCTGTTTCTTCAGGTTAAACCTTCAGGTTTATTTTGACGGGTTGCTGCGATGACCTATACGTTTCTGTTTGAATAAGATATGACGATAGTTTTTCTCAAAAGAAACGGTAGTGCTCATGAAGTGACTTATAGAGCAGTTCTAGAGATCATGTTCATGTGTTTATGTACTTGTATACTGTGCTGGCTGAGACTGAAAAGAAGCGCTTCACTATGTGTGTAGTAAACAAAACCGCACGTCTGTGCCATTGATTCACACAGAAACATAGAACATGCAGGTTTGTATTTAAGTAGAATTTCTGTGGCTTAATATTCACAAACACTAGTCTTGATTAAAGTGTACTGACCTACTCTTAATTTACTCATCCAAAATTTAGCAAATTCCACGACATTCCGCATTATTTTTACACTGGATTCTGTGATTCCTTCCGCATTTTCCACATCACGGAAATCAAAGGGCCCTACCTGAGTCAGTTCATACAAACGTACCTAACTTCAAACATATAGTATAGCATTTAAAACATAATTTGCCATTGAAATTGAAAGGGCCCTCGCACCCGAGCTCTCCACTCCCCGGTAGGAAAACAGCGAATGGTGGGCAATGTGCATTTAAAGTGGTACACATAGAAGGAATATGTCAAAGTCATTTATATGTGCCAAACTTCCTGCTACCAGGTGCGGGCGTTATGACTATAACTGGATATTGGCAGGTAGATGTCTTTAGGCCAACACTTTTATAAACCATGAAGTTTGGTGCAGACTGAACATGGTATGTTTGAGTTACTAAAAGCAAAGCATGACGTATCCTGTTGCCAACAGGTGGCGCTATAATTAATACTGCCAAGACTCTTATCAAACGTAAAAGTTTGGTGCAGATTGGACATTGCATGTTTAAGTTAGTGTAAAACAAGTAATTTCCTGTTGCCAGCAGGTGGCGCTATGATTATAACTGAATATTGGCCTTAAGATGTGCTCAGGCCAGGACTCTTAGCGAACATGTGAAGTTTGGGGCAGATCGGACATTGTATGGTTGAGTTACAACAACTTCTATTCCCATGGTGAAACAATGAAATTTGTCAGGCCCCCACAGACACGCCCTTTAACAAAAACTCAAGATTTTCGCAATTTAACACTTTTAGAGTAGACTGACCATAATATCCTTGATGTCATTAAATCTTTATGAGGAGTTTATTAGAGTGTAAAACACGCCACTTCCTCTTGCCAGCAGGTGGCGCTATGACTATAACTGAATATGGTCATGGGCATGTGTTTGAGACAGGAGTTTTATCAAGCATGTGAACTTTGGTGCAGATTAGACATTGTATGCCTGAATTATAACAACTTGCTGTTTCATGGCGAAACATCAAAGTTTGCCAGGCTGCCACAGACACGTTCTTCCATGAAAACTCAAGATCTTCGCAATTTAACATCATAAAGGGTTTTATATTACACTGACCAAATTTAGTGTTGATCTGTTTAAATCTCTAGGAGGAGTGTGTTAAAATATAACACCTGAAAATGGCAAAAACAGCACAAAACTTGCCAAGAACATTTAAAATAACAGACTACCTGCTGGGTTTCGGACTGTTGGGGACTTTTGTAGGTATTGGTGTGTTTCATGTGTCTACCGAATTTTCTACATGTACGTGAAATGTAGCTCGAGAGGCACTTCGTTGAAGAAGACGACGACAAATCTAAGCAATTCCAAAAGGGTCCTTGCATCATTGGTGCCCTAAGAAGTATAAATGTATGTACGTTAAGTTGACAGACTTGTTAGCGACAACATGCTAAAGCTAACCGAGTACGTTCCTCTGCCGAGCCGTATATAAAGACATACCAACATCCAATTAATTCACTAAATTTCACCCAAGTTAACAGAGACTGACTTAACCCCCAATAGAACTGCTATTAACCAAACCAAACAAATAAGAGTGCCCCAAGCTGACCTACTACCAGATTTCGGAGGTGTGTTCCAAGAGGTCCTGTTGAGCGTTTGGAAAACCCCCCTCAACATTAGGTTGTACCCTGAAAAGCAGCACAGACAAAAGGTCTCAAAAAGAGCTCAACCTCCACAGTTAGCGAACAGCACACCGCATAATAGAGGCTCGTTAGGCCGACTGCTTTTAAATCTTCACTAGAATAGATGTGCAGGTGGTGTTGATTTAACACCAATGACAGTTAAGGCCAATACAATGCAGAGTCTCCTCTTCACAGACCAGTCACAGAGAAAGAGGGGGAAGGAGAAAGCGAAAGAGCGAGAGCGCACAAGGATTCCACACAAGAATGACAAGCACTTCACCCTGTATTAAAGGATAAAACTCTGAGCCGGCCCCTCCGAATCGTCCCCGGGCTGAAGGGAGTGTATTGTTTGGAAGCGTTCCCAGGGGCACAGATAGATGCCGGGACCGGCGGGGCAACGTCAGGCCCGTGAGGCATGGCTCACACAGCAGTGCGGAGAGGAGACTGACCCCTCTGTCTCTCTGGGACGGGCTGGCAGTGACCCCACATTTTTATGGCCTCTAACAGAATGTTACGCTGTCACGCCTCATTGGGCACGACAATGAACATGAAAAGTTGCCACTCTGGATGATTAAGAAAGCTATTTATCCATCTCTGGGGACAATGCGGCCATTCAGACGACTGAAACATAATTCACAGCGGATGAGACGTCTTTTCAGATATCAAACCCATGTCGTTAGCCTCTCCGCTAAAGGAGATTTGTCTGTAAAATATGGTGAATGGGTGTCGCGAACAATCCTCGGCTGTATTTCAGATTTTTCCAAGAAGGCGTGAGAATTGAAAGAAAGTAAGAGGGTGAAACAGTAGCATGTTCATGTTATTAATAGAGCTCTTGAACGTGGAGGGGCATCGTGGCATACCCTGCATTCCAGACGCTATTGTTGACCTTTCCAGAGTCTCGAGTACCCGGACTTTATCACTGATGTCAGCCCAAATTTGCAGCTATTACTAGCTAAGGACTGGAGCTATTACCAACTGGACAGGAAAAAAACATCTGATTTAAAACGACCAACCACAGTATGTTTTGCTTTGGGTGGCGTTTAGAAGGCGGAGTTATCGGATTTGATTGACAGATCAGCGTGGGAAAAGAAATAATTAGATTAAGTGCACAATAGTGTCCAGCTATATAACAATGAAATGCTAAATAACAATGAAATAAAAAAAAATAAGAATATTACAATTTCATTGTAAAATAAAAAAAATCAATAACAATAATAATAATAATAAATATATTTTTTTATTTTACTACTAAATAAGAATAATAAAATAAAAAATAAAACAATGAAATAAATTAAATAATAATAGTTATTTTACTACAACTGCTGCTAAATAAGAATAACTAATAAAAATAAAATAAAATTACTAAAATTTCACTGTATAATGAAAAATCAATTCAATAATAATAATTATTAATTAATTAAAATATTGCTATTACAATATTTACCTATATATTTATCATATTTATTTTTAAAAACAAAATATAATAATAATAATAATAATAATAATAATAATAATAATAATAATAATAGCAGGAAAAAAAGCATGGAATTTCACAGTAGAACTGTAAAATTACAATACTAATATTTATGGCTATTTCTGAGACACTGAAAACACTAGACCACACTTCACTCTGAAACACTTTCCGCATCTGTATTTAATGAAAATGCATCCCATATGATTTGATAATTGCACAAACCCATAACACAATTTTTATTTTATTACAATTATTACACTGTTTCACAAACGCCTTTAACTCAACCCACTGGTTATGCCAATATATTATATACTGTGACATGTGACAGTTAAATCCTATTAGCTATTAAAAAAAAGTGGTAACTTCTTAAGGCGGTACTTGAGTTTAAAGTTGTGGGTGGTTTTGTCAAAACATTATGATTTCCCAGCAACCTGTCTGTTAGGATCAGCCATAAAAACAAACAAACAATCCCTCAAATCCCAAAGTTCAGACGGAGTGTCCAACTTCCTTCAAGCAGACAAACTTCCCATGACAGCTGGACCCTCTGCACTATAAATATCCCCATCCTAAAACCACTTATGTCACAGTTGCAGATGGGGTGGAGACGCTAGCAAACGGACACAGCCAAGTCTAGTGTTTCTCAGCACTCTCACTGTATCTGTCCGTGCCATCGCTGTCATGCTGTGGTTTCTCTAAGTCTCTTTCACAAGCTCGCCCGTGCCCACAATTACACTTGGCACACGAACCAATGCAAGCGGCTCAATGTGCCAGTGTACCGACAGTAACCAGCACTCAAACTCTATGATACCCCAAAAAAGACACATCACATTACAGAAAGCATCTGCAGCGTAAGAACGGAACCACATGTGAGATAAATGCTAACATATAATTCATATCATGAGTTGGATAGCATGATAAATGCATGCTAAATTAGGAGTAGTGTAGCTTAAATCATAGTATGCAGTTTCATAGTAAGCAACCATGCATGCTTTTTGGCCTTGTATTACCCACAACCTCTTGCTCAAGATAAAGTCTGTGACGCAGTAGTGTGTCCCAATGCTGGATTACTTGGGCCAGAAATAATCTCCACATGAGTATGCAAATGAAGACACAAACGTCTAGCCAAAACATTGCAAGTGTGTGTGGTACTGTCTCTAAAGGGGGCGATAGAGTTCAGCTGTCATTAAACCAGCTATTATTCAGGTAGCTACTTTTTCATAGTGTTTCATAAGCAACTGTTATTTTGTGTTATTTTACAAACCAGTGTAAAATTTTATACAATTATTATTTTGAATTATATCATTTAATTCTATTTGAATCGAATTTTATATTTTTAGTTTTCAATTTTAAATTTAGTTTTAGTAATATTGTTGAACATAAAATAGCTATTAAAATAGTTATTATTTCAGTAAGTTTCTAGATTTAAAGCAGTGTTATTTATAGAGACTTTTATATATTTCTATTTTCATGTAAATTTTAGATTTAGTTTTTTATATTTTTTATTAGTTTTTGTTTTTTAATATTTCTATTTTTTATTTCAGTGTTAGATTTAGTACCTGAACGTAAACTAGCATTATTTATTTTTTTTTAAGTTTAAAGCCATATTTTAGTATTATTTATGTTATATTTTTTATTAATATTTTCAATTATATTTGAATTGTATTTGAATTAAATTTTATATTTTTAGTTTTCATTTACATTTTAGATTTAGTTTTATTAACATTTTTTTAATTATAATTTCTATTTTTATTAATATTTTGAATGATATGATCTGAATTATATGAATTATATTTGAACTGAATTTTATATTTTTATCTTTCATTTGTTTTTTTAATATTTAATTTAGTTTTAATTCGTAATTTCAGTGTTAGTTGTAGTACTTGAACGTAAACTAGTTTTATTTCAGTTAGTTTCTAGTTTAAAGCAGTTTTGTTTTAGTATAATTTATATAATGTTATAGTTTATTAACATTTTGAAATACATGATTTGAATGATATTTAAATTGAATTTTATATTCATTTTCGCTAATTTTAGATTTAGATTTAGTAATTTTATGTACTTTTGTCATTTTTATTAGTTTTTGTTTTTTAATATTTCTATTTAGCTTTAGTTTTTTATCTCAGTGTTAGTTTTAGTTTTAGTTTTAGTATTGGAACGTAAACTAGTTAAGTTAATTTCTAGTTTTAAAGCACTGTTATTTTAATATCATTTACACACTGTTATAGTTTATAAATTATATTTGAATTTAAGTTTATATTTTTAGTTTTCATTTAAATTTTAGATTTAGTTTTAGTAATTTTGTTAAGTGCTTTGTCATTTTTTATTAGTTTTTGTCTTTTTAATATTTCTACATAGCTTTATTTTTATATAGTTTCTATTAATATTTGAAAGTAACTTTCCTTTTTATATTTTTTCATTTTTCATTTTAAAACTTTTATTTTACATTTTGGTTCTAGTTTTAATATATCTACTTAAAGGTATTGTAGTGTACATAATGATTATTGTAATATTTTTAGTTTCACTGTAATTTTAGTGTAATTTTTTAGTAATTTTGTTATGTGTTTTTGTCAATTTAATTATTTTTTATATTTAAATATTACTGTTTAGGTTTATTTTCATTTTAGTTTTTTTATTTATTTGTTATTAATTTGACCACTTTTATTTAAACTTATTTTAGTTAGTATTAATGTATTAGAGTAGTAGTATTTTTTTTAAATAGCTTTGTTTAGTTTTAGTTAACCATAATAACCCTCTTTAAAGTTTGTTTTCAAGTTCATCTAAAATTCATTTTTATATTTTATTTCAATTCACAAACATGATTTTTAATTGTTCTACTTGCTCCAACCCTAATATTGGCAAGGCAGTACACACAGTACGTTTTGTGCTATCAGACGTATGCAAATTGGGATTCAGTCTTTTTGATCAGGTCCTTCTCAACTGATCAATAATGCAGAAGCACAACTGGCGCTCTGATTCCTGGTTTATGTGGCAAAGCACTGACTGCTGGGCCGCGCCACAATAGTAACTGACGCCAGCTGCCAAACAGACCACCAAAAAACAACTGGATGCTGATCAAGAAAGGAAGGAAGCAGAGTCAATGATTGAGAAGGAGGAAAAAGAAGACATCTGCCAAGATTAATTACCGAAATTATACGCAATTACAATTAAACCCACTGCATTTCAGGATTTGGCAAGACATTACGGAGCAGCGTCTCAGATGTCAGTCAGAGTTCAGATCTGAAAAATCAGATTTAACAAGGCACATGTTAAACATCACTCCAACACAATGCAAGTCACTTTGTTTGAGGAGCATTTAAAGGCCCCCAGCAGCTTCCGAATATGCCTGCGTGTCATGAATTTTTCATGGGTTTTCCCATCATAGCGTTTTTCAGAGGGGTGATGTCCTTTGTCCTGCCTGACTGACCAGAAAAGAAATCTCACAGCTTCAGCTGAGCGGTAAGAAACAAATCCGAGGTGGGGGACGAGCCGCACACCTGCAGGTGAGGGTGAACAGCCACTTTTGGAGCCCTATCCCACATTCAGATGAAAAGAGGGCTCACGTGGCCGTAGGACGCGTGTTTATCGGGGGAAGTCCTGAGGCGGGCTTGAGGTTTGGGGCGTTTTCAATTATTCAAGACACTCTGAGCCTTTAGCAAACTCCAGATGCTTTCTGTGTGCTGCTTTGATGAATCGTACAGTGATGGGACAAAGAAAAGAGTGTCTGAGTGACCCTGATGTGACAGGGACTCAATTGGGCGTTGTAGGCTGATGCCAAGCTGAGGTCAATGAAGGGTCATGAGAATCAAGTTTTCTAACATGTCTTCAAGTACATTTGAATATGAAGTGAAAATGGAACTTACTCATCATTTACTCACCGTTATGTCACATATAATTACATTTTTTAATTTCTGAAGTAGGAGCTCTTTGCCAATAGCTTATAATAGCCAACAGATTTGTGTACAATTGTATGATTAAATAAAAGAAATAATATTTATTACAAATAAACATTTAATAATTAATACAAAATCTTTTAATAATGAATTGAAAATGTAATAACTACATAATTATTACATCAGTAGTCACTGATGATCTTAAAACTATCTATTTATAATACGTATTTATATAATGCATCTATTTACACTCCCATAATTAAATAAAAATTATATATATAATAAGCAATCTTTTTATAATATAATATTTACAAATAATTATATCAATTTGTATTAAGAGATTAATACAAGATATTTCAATATTTATTAATGATAAATATTCACACATTAAAATAAACATTTACTAACTAATAAATCATAAATGAATAATTACAATTTAAAAATTACATTCATTTTTGTAATATTATATCATATTATAATATGATATTACATCACTACTCACTGATAGTCATACAAATAGATATTTATATAATAAATTGTATTTGTGTAATATTTATTATTATTAATAATTATAATTATTAAATTATCTTTTAATAATTAAATTAAAAATAAATAACGTAATAGCTATATTATTACATCAGTACTCACTGATGATCTTACAACTTTTATATAAATATGTATTTATATAATACATATTTATACACNGTCATACAAATAGATATTTATATAATAAATTGTATTTGTGTAATATTTATTATTATTAATAATTATAATTATTAAATTATCTTTTAATAATTAAATTACAAATAAATAACGTAATAGCTATATTATTACATCAGTACTCACTGATGATCTTACAACTTTTATATAAATATGTATTTATATAATACATATTTATACACACTTAATTTAATAAAAATAATAGTATAAATAAACATTTAATAATTAATAAACAATCTTTCAATAATATATATATTTTTTACATAATACTTGTGCAATATAATTGTTGATTATAAATATTCACACATTAAAATAAACATTTACTAAATAATAATATTTGAATAATTACATTTAAAAAATATATTATGTAATATTATTATTATGGCTACTTACTGATAATTATGACTGTTCTCGGATAATTTTACAAATAATTACTGATATAATAAATTGTATTCGTATAATATTTAATAATTAATACATTATTTTTTAATAATCAAATAAAAATAATGTATTAACTATAATTACTACATCAGTACGCACTGATGATCTTACAAATGCCTATGTATATGATACATATTTACATAATACATCTATTTATTCACATATAATTAAATAAAAAATTACAAATGATCATTTAATCATTAATAAACAATCTTTTAATAATTAAATATTTTACATACTAGCATAACAGTTATTAATTATAAACATTTCATACTTTAAACTAAACTTTACTAACTGTTAAATTATATTTGAATAATTACATTTAAAAAAATACAAATTTTATATCACATTACACGACAATTACATCACTACTCACCGATAATCTTACAAATAACTATTTATATAATAAATCGTATTTGTATATTATTTAATTAATAAATGTTCTTTTAGTAATTACATTAAGAATAAATAATGTAAGAACTACATACTCACAACTATAGATTTATAGAACACATCCATTTATATGCAAATAATTAAATAAAAATAATAGTAAAAATAAACATTTAATCATTAATAAACAATATTTTAATAATTAATATTGTACGCAATACTTGCATAATATAATTAATGATTATAAATATTCACACATTAGAATAATAATTTCCTAATAATACATAATTTGAATAATTACGTTTAAAACATACAAAATATCTTCTGTAATCTTTAGTATTTATGATAATTATTACATCATTACTCATTGATAATTTTACAAACAACAAATGCATTTGCATAATATTAAATAATTAATAAATGATCTTTCAATAATTAATTTATAAATCACACATTATAAAAAATTTAATCATTAATAAATAATATTTTAAGAACTACATTTAAAAAAAAAAAAATTACAAACAGCTATTTATATAACAAATTGTATTTGTAAGATAAATATTTCTTATTATTCTGTTTAATACGGCAATGGCCATTATGAACAGTCCTTGCATTCAAAAGTTATATGAGGATTCTTTCAAATTTACACTGGAAAAAAAAACATGGGTTTGAAATACCTGCACTGAATATGACTATATTTTAAGCATTGAGTTTGGTTGCGTTTTGACTTGTCTCCTGTGTCTAGACAAGGCAGCGCTGTACTGTATGAGTCAGGGGACATGTGCTGTGTCAGTGACTGTACACATCAGCCTGTAGTAACTGTATCTAGCAGCAGTATAATGAAAGGGCCAGCTGATATCACCCCGCCCTCACATTCACACTTCCCCGAGTTATGTCGGCTGCTCGTACCAAATCACATTCCTGCAGGACAGCATCACAAATGACTCACTTATTATGGCAGCTGAACCGGAGCCAAAGGCCTCAGCATAATACTGGCCATCCATATATAGTTAAAGCCATTAACATCAACACGGATAAACATTTACGAGGCAACCAACAATCATTGTAAAAACTATTAACCTCATGTTTTACCCTCAACCGAGTCGTCTCTTTGTTTTTGTGTTCCTACAGACCAGTACAACTTCTAATTAGTAATTTAGAAACTATACAGTTATTTCCCATTCTAATCTTTTTTGTTCATCTGACCTAATTAAATCCAAGTTTATCCAGGTTTCATTGTGACATGAGTTCATACACGGGTGTGTGACTGTGTGTCTGTCTCAATATGTAATCTGTATGACCATCTCCACAACTAATTCATCTCGCTGACAAATGAAAGCATGTTCAATGTCGACTTCTGTTTGCGGCTCACTGATATGAAACGCGATAGAGAACAGAGCCGGGTTAGCAAGCTTGTTCGTCTGTTTGCACACTAAATGAATATATTACTTCCCACCCACAACTCCAGCACAAAAGCCCCTCTCTCTCGTGCCTCTGAATGGGTCTGTGAAGGCTCTTTGTAGCGTGAGGTTGTCTTGACGACACCCATGGTCCAGCGATGAGAGGAGACTACGTGTGTGTGCTCCAGTCAGGGAGTCTATTAGCTAAAACAGGGCCTAAAACAGACCTAATTTTAGTACCCAAGTTTACACCCACTGAGAATGACTGATACGTTTAAAGGAGACATATCATGAAAAGCTGACTTTTTCTATGCTTAAGTGTAGGGGTGTGACAAGACACTTATAGATTTTTTAACTTTTTTAAAGAAATCCTCAATGATCAAATATACAGGGAAAATAGTCTTTTATTCAACTGCAAAAAAGCAAAAAAAAAAAAAAAAAAATTATCCATTTGATCCATTCTGAAATTAAACTTCCATTTTAATGAATTATATGCACTAATAAACAACATTTAAACAAGAGCTTCACGATTCCGGATAAACTGAGAATCACAGTTGTTTATAATACATTGAAGACCATGATTCTCTCATGATTCTGGAGAAAAAAAAGACTAGAAAACTAAACAAAATGTAATTTACTAGTGGTTCTGACAAAATGTTCATTGCTTAAATCTTTTAAAAACATATATTCATTTAAAAAAAAAAAAAAAATTCAATCAAGGAGTCAATGTCTCAATTCATTAAGGCTTGTTTGACTATTGGAATCTCCTGAATGAATGATTCAATGACATACTTTTTTTAAGGGCAGATGTCACCACCTCCTGACGGAAGAGGATAAGCGTTACTATACATACAAGTGTTTAAAGAACACTTCACTTTTTTTGAAAATAGACTCATTTTCCAACTCCTCTACAGTTAAACAGTTGAGTTAGTTGAGTAGTACACGATGTAACTACAGAAGAGTCAAGTTTTAAATAGGAAAAATATCTAAACTCTTTGGTCCTTGTTGAGCGAGATGCTAACGGTCTAATCAGATTCAATGATCTATGCTAAGCTATGCTAAAAGTGCTACCAGACCCGAAGATCGGCTGAATGGATTCGAAAAGGGTAAAACTCAGCTGTTTAACTCTAGGGAAGTTGGAAAATGAGCCTATTTTCAAAAAAAGTTCCTACTGTAGACAATACGCGTTTATACCCAAACTATAAACTTTTATCCCAGTACTTCTGTTATTTAAATGTCTGTAACACAGAAATAATAATTATAATGTGCCTGAAATGACTGTTTGTGTTGCTCTTTCTGGATCAGCAGCAGCATGAATGCAGATTTGAATGTCTTTAACACCTGTTTCACATCGTAAGCGTCAGTGGAGCGTGAGCAGCACGTCTTGTCGCCACCCATATCAGTGAATGACAGCATTCACTTCGGAAACATAATGATGGCTGACCCTCTGATTCATTAACATGGGCAGCGACAAAACGTGCTTCACATGCTCCACTGACACTTGCGATGTGAAACAGTCCTAATAGACATAGCTAAATTGTTGTCATTCAGGAATAAGATCGCGAGGGTGTTTGAATCGAGATCTCGATCTTTTAAGGATTAATCGTACAGCTCTAATGAAAACACTGCTAAATGTTTTGCGAGGATATCATCACGAGATCACGTTACACTCCTACTTAAGTGTTATAAACAGGTCCCCGGTATATCTACCAACCTAGAAAATGTGAAAAAGAACAACCCAGTAATTTTGTTTTGGTAAGCCTTTTTCTGAAAGCTTGTGAAAAAAACGAGCACTCAGATTTCGCTTCTCCCATGACGCAGAAAGGGTTCTTATTATTATATCATCACCCCTTAATCTGCACGTTTCCACCCACGGCGCCATCATTTCATTTCAGTGTACCAGTTCGAATGCCATGGTGAAAGTTCGAGCAAAGCTTGAGAACTGTTCTGTCATTTGCTGCACAGACGAGCACAGAACACTTTTTAGAGTCCCAGCCTTTAATATAAACATGCAATTTTTTTCCTAGCTGTTTATCTTCATAGATATAACCGACTGTTTTTGTAACTCCTGTGTTTTTAACATGAACTTTTGTGTATTTGACAGTTTAAGCGCAATAAGACATGAAAGAGAACTTAGTTGAGTACTCACATGCCGCGTGGCAGCCGCTTTCTGTGCACGTGCTTCTAATATGTGCGCTCAGAAAACCAGATATCAGAAGTTTGAACTAACATGGCTTTAAAACACATGATTTCAGCACAACAGACACGACAATCAAAACTAAACAGATGTTTTTAGGCAGAGTATCTGAGCTGTAAAGGCACAGCCCTATTCTGGAAACGGGGGCGGGGAGCAGCAGCTTTGCATTTAAAGCAACATGCATAAAAACAGTGTGTTTCTGCTTCCACTCAAAATAGGCATTTTCAAAATCATAAATAATAATAAATAAATGATCTGTGGGGTATTTTGAGCTGAAACTT
>JAHKKF010534203.1:0-14897 GCA_019740295.1 Labeo calbasu
CTGAAACTTTTTTGATGCGATTAATCATGATTAATCAACTTGACAGCCCTGAGTTTTAATTCATTCTTGCTAAATGAATATTACTTTAAAAAAAAAAAAATTGCTGATGCTAAATCTTTGTACAATAGTCTATATCAGACTACCAATTCCTAAATATCTAATTGCTGACAAATCATTTTGTGAAATGTAATTATAGGTCCATCTGGCCTTGTATCAAAAATGTCTGTTTCTTTCCTAAATGCTCATTTTTTTTCTCCTCTCTGTTGTCCTAGCTTGGAGACGAGGACTGTATCTTACCTAGAAAGCTGCAGGCAGCGCTTCAGGAGATACTGGAGAACAGGGAGGAGATCCTAGAACAGTGTACAAGAGACAGGAAAGGAGGTTAGACTCACCGCACGTGCCGTTATTCACAGCCAAACCCAAAGCATCTGACTCAGCATCTGGCTTTTAAACTGGTTTAACTGAAGGTTTCATCCATTGTCTTATTGTGTCAAGATGAGCTGTTCACTTTGTAAAGTCCTACTGTCTAGTTATTCATGATGTGATGAGTAACCAACCGTTAAATAAGGCCAGTGAAGTCAGGAACATGTTGACAAGTGTTCAGGTGTACAGATGTTTCGTTAAGCCGGCCTAACGGGAAAATAGTTATTATGCCGGTTATACTAAATATTAAAGGACTGATGGCTTGACAAGCACCGCTTTCTTTCCTGTGTTGACATTTCCTGGTAAAAACAGGAAGTTTTAAGTCAGGCTTCATCAAATAGCAAATAATTTTTAAAAAATCTCTAGGGAATATTTGATTGGACAAACATTTGACCTGAAATGCATTCTTAATGTTTTTGATAATATTATTGAATATTAAATGTGACCTTGGACCACAAAACCAGTCTTAGGGTGCATGGGTTTATCTTAAGTAGCATGGGTAGCCAAAAATACATTGTATGGGTCAAAATGATCAATTTTTCTTATATTTTATACCAAAAATCATTCGGATATATATATGTCTTTGCACCCTCAGATTCCAGATTTTCAAATAGTTGTATCTCGGCCAAATATTGTCTTATCCTAACAAACCATACGTCAATGGAAATGTATAAATCTCACTTGTATAAATCTCAATTTCAAAAAAATTTACCTTATGACTGGTTTTGTGGTCCAGGGTCACAAATGAAAGGAATAGTTTACTCAAACATAAAGATTTGCTGAAATTTGCAGGCCGTCCGAGGTGTGGATGAGTTTGTTTTATCAAATTTAGCATTACATCACTTGCTCACCAATGGATCTTCTGCAGTGAATGGGTGCCGTCACAATAAGAGTCCAAACAGCTGATAAAAACATCATCATAAGCCACAAATAATCCACACAACTCCAGTGAAAACACCTTGTGAGGTGAAAACTTGCATGTTTTTTAAGAAACAAAGCCATCAAAATGTTTTAGCTTTTTAAACTCAAACTTCTGACCAAAATACCAGTCCATAATCTATAATAATGCTTGCTCCAGTTAAAAAGTCCATTCCTCTTATATCAAATCCACCAACATGTTTGTTTAAAACTGTTTTAGACTTTTAAATAGTGCTTGTTCTGTGAATTTTTCTCTCCTGATTCAGATTAGATGCCTTTTTCAATGTAGAAAGCAATATTATGGATATTTTACCATGAAGAAATGGTATGACGTTTAAAAACGTCCTAATAATGGATTTGAGTCTCAAAAACATGCAGCTTTTCACTTTACAAGATGTTAGTTGATGGACTGGATTTGTATGGATTACTTGTGGATTGTTGTGATGTTTTTCTCAGCTGTTTGGACTCTCATTCTGACGGCACCCATTCACCCAGTGGGTTCATTGGTGAACAAGTGATGTAATGTTAGATTTCTCCAAATCTGTTCCAATGAAGAAACAAACTCATCTATTGTACAACTTGGAAAGAGCGAGGCATCTTTATTGCTTTAATTTTGTCAACTTTTAGAGGCACATTAGAAAATAAGCCACAAAAGTCTTATTTTATGGGCTTTTAAAGCCATTTAGTTTGTTTTTATTTTTATACTACGCAGTATCAATGTCACATTGTGGTTTTATTCTCCCAACAGATAAATCAGACCTGAGCACGTTGGTGTCGGAGGCGTTTGTGTGGTTCTTT
Source organism: Labeo calbasu (assembly GCA_019740295.1). Lineage (NCBI taxonomy): Eukaryota > Metazoa > Chordata > Actinopteri > Cypriniformes > Cyprinidae > Labeo > Labeo calbasu. The sequence goes on from JAHKKF010534203.1 coordinate 2,140, forward strand.
GTGGAGCTGGTGGGACATTATTCTCTCTACATGAGTGACACAGGACCCGGCGGGACCCGAGAGCTGCAGAGGGACGCTTTCAGGAAATCTCATCCTTCCCGAGGAGTGCGACAGTTGCTCCAGCTCTTCATGGACACGCAGATGTTTGCTGGTTTCATTCATGACCGAGAGCTCAGAAAAGGAGGCGTTAAAGGTGAGAGAAGAAATATTCTGGGTTAGAGTTTTTAGTTATTTTTAGGGTAAACCATTCCTTTAAGTAATGAGAGGAATGTTTGGTCCTTCTTTAACAGGCCTGTTTGAAATGAGAGCAGCGGAATATCTGGATTCGTATCCTGAACCTGAACCAAGTGGAGTCAACAGATTTCTCAAAGGGCTTGGTAAATCTTTTGACTTGTCCATTTGTCTAAAATATTTCCATGTATTTTTATTGTTTTACTTACAAATATGTTTGTTTGCAGGAAGTAAAATGAAATTCTTGCAGAAGAAATAGAGAACGGTGTCAGACGCCCAATATGAGTGGCTTTATGATGACTCAACCAGCATGTCAGTTCCTCTCCCGTAGCCAACGCTCAAGGGTGGAGATGAGGTCAAGACTGGAATCGGCTTGTTCTGCCCTGAAAATTCACTGGCTTGTATTTACTGTCCAGTTATAAAAGAGGAAAAGACTGGAAATGAGTTTATAAGCACAAGGAACAAAGACGACTGAATTAGAACAAAGGGGAAAGGGAGGAGTCTGTCATGTTATTGTAATTTTGTTAAATAAGGAAAAATCTGACTATGAATGCATAATAACAAGAGTTGGGTTAACGGCTGTGTCAGAGGTCTTACATGTTTTTATTGTCTTTAATGTAATTTTTATTAAACCAGACAATAAGGTAAACTTATGTTTTAACCGCAAACCTTTTCTAACTGGAAATTTGTTGTTTAAAAGAAAATATGATGAAGGATGACTTCTGTTCCCCTTCAGGAATTATTAATTTATGATTCTTCATATGCACAGAAATTGCCTTTCCAGTTAAATGTCAAACATTTATTTTTTGCCAAATTTTCTGTTTTGTAAAAATATCAATGCAAATGTTTGTTCTTCAGAGGCTTTTACATTTTGTACAGTTTTGTTTTTAGACAAACTAGACTTTTGTAACATTTGAAAATAAAAAACATCTTTAAGATGCAGTGTTGGACAGGAAGTGTGAATCAAATAATGTGATGTTGTTGTGGAAATTGAACATTTGGATGTATGTTCGGTGATTGAGAATGTACAGGGTGCATGAGTTTACAAAATGGTAAATTTATAATTAGTGCTATTAAGTGATTAATTGCGATTAATCACATCCAAATAAAAGATTTTGTTTACCTAATATGTGTGTGTATGCTGTGTATATTTATTATGTATGTGTAAATACACATGTATTTCAAAAATATTTACATGTGTGTAATTTACATTATAAATTATAATTTCTATACAATTTATATATATATATATATATATATATAATTTATATATAACATTTTTCTTTAATATATGCATGCATGTGTGTGCATTTATATATACATAATATATACAGTACACATGCAAACAAAAACTTTTATTTTTGTGTATATATTTATATTCATATATAATTTATATTTTACATAAATATACACAGTACACATTATGTAAACAAACTTATTTTGAATGTGAATAATTTTGAATAATTTTAATATGTAAACAAAAGCTTTTATTTTGGATGCGATTAATCCTTTGACAGCGCTACATATAATGAAATTGGAGTGTATAGTGTTATTAAAAACACTTTGGATGTGATTAATTGATTATTATGTAAACAAAAACTGTTATTTTGCATACGATTAATTATTTATGTATATACAAACACACGTACATGTATATATTTTCAAAATTATTGACGTGTATATATTTATGTTCATATATAATTTATACTTTATATAAATAGAAATATTTTATATATAAATATAACATTTTTCTTAAATATATACAGTAAATATGCACAATACACACACATATGTAAATAATGTGTTTACAAATTCTGGAGGTGATTAATCACAATTAATCATTTATGTACATATAAATACACGTATATATTTTAAAAATATTTACATGTGTGTATATGTTTATATTAATATATAATTTATATTTTATATAAATATTTTATATATAAATATAACATTTTTTTTTAAATAAATACACATACACGTGTGTATTTGTATACATAACAAATATACACAGTATACACATATGTGAACAAAACTTTAATTTTGGATGTGATTAATTGCAATTAATTGTTTAATTATCATGTAAACAAAACACTTTTAGATTGTATGTGATTCATCGCGATTAATCGTTTGACACCACTGCTTATGATAAAAGTGGAGTGTCATTAAAAACATCACTTACAGCAGTAATGTGGATTTGGTGGCTACTTGAAAGAAGTTAAATAGCTTTTTTTGTAATTTCGCTACTATTATTACTAATCATGTAAAGTAGTGAAAACTGAGCAGTTGGGTCAAACTTTCCAATATTTGATCAGAAGGAGGCAGGGTTGCCAGATCTTCTGTGTAACAAAATCAGCCCAAAGGCCAATCAAAAATAGGCTAACTAAAACAAGGCTGTTGACCCTACTCAAATATTAAAACTCAACATATGCCACTTCCATATCTAAAACGCATGTTTTACACTCACGGATATGCATTATACACAACTTCATATTAGATAAACACAAGTACTCACAAAGTCTGTTTTCATAAAGGAGCTCAGAGGCCCATTCCCTCACAAAACTCATCATCTAGCACAGTTTTATCATAAGCAGAATGTAAAATACTTAGGTATATACATTTCAGTCAACTACAATTAGTAAAATATGTCAAACCTTTAAACCGTGGAAAAAAATTAACATGCGGCAACAGTTTACAAGCAGCACGATTCCGCGGGAAAAACCGCGAAATTGGCAACACTAGGCTGAGAGTGCGCTTCTCCTCCGAGACACAACGAGGCGCTGATGACCGTTCGTCATTCAATTCAATCGCAATAGAAGCAGAGCACGAAGCGTGTATTTGTAAAGGATGGCTGGACCGGCTTCAGTTGCTGGTGATGTTTTTGTTGACGCTCTGCCTTATTTCGACCAGGGTTATGATGCTCCAGGAGTCCGAGAAGCCGTAAGTACACTGAATATGTCTTTTTGTACGTTTTGTCTTTTTGAAACAACGATAAATGCTAAATAGTTGAGCTGTTGTCACAGGCAGCTAACGGCTGCATCTACTTCTGGTTCTTAAATGAGACCGTTTAGTTGTTTGTTCACCGTGTGTTTATGTTTTAACTACGCTATGATATTACAGTTATCTTTATTAGAGGAAAAGAAACTATATTCAAATCGGTTTGAATCAATTTCAGGCAGCTGCTTTGGTGGAGGAAGAGACAAGACGATACAGACCAACGAAAAACTATTTGAGTTACCTGCCCACACCAGATTTCTCTGCTTTTGAGGTACAAGAAACACCCTTTTCTACTGCTGTTTTATTATAGTTCATATGTTCACTCAATAATCTTATTGTTATGTTGTTCTCATTAGACGGAGATAATGAGAAATGAGTTTGAGAGACTGGCTGCTCGTCAACCCATGGAGCTGCTCAGTATGAAGAGGTAAGTTTATTAAGCAAAACTTCTATTTACAGCTGGTGAACTCTAAACTTGTATCTTGCTTTAAAGGGAAAAATGAAATTCTGTAATTAATTACTAACTCGCATGTTGTTCTAAACCTGTAAGACCTTTGTTCATCATCTTTTCTGTGAATGTGCAAAGTGCAGTAAATCAGTGTTTATGATTATGATAAAAAAAATAGTGATACCAAATACTAGTTTGCAGTATTAACAGCATAGCAGACTATTTTGTACAGCTAAAATATTTGGAAGCAAGTGGATAGGGCTGTCAAATGATTAATCGCATCCAAAATAAAAGTTTGTTTACATAATATATGTGTGTACTTTGTATATTTATTTATATATAAATACACACACATATAAATATTTATATGTGCATATGTTTATATGTATATATAATTTATATTATATATAAATATATAAATATTTATATATAAATATAACACATTTACATTTACACATCCATTTATCCAAAGAGACTTTTGAATTGTAGGTACACATTTTTGTCAGTTCTTGGTTTCCCTGGGAATCAAACCTGAATTGCTGGAGCCATGCTCTACCTTTTGAGCTACAGGCAGTCCTACATTAGTTGGTCTGAGCTAGTTTTGAGTCACATGCTTATCTTAAAAAGAAAAAGTGTGTTTTTTGCTGTTAAATCTTATATTCTTTATCTTGTCTTCATAGATATGAGCTTCCTGCTCCATCGTCTGGGCAGAAGAATGACATCACAGCATGGCAGGACTGTGTCAATAACTCTATGGCCCAGCTGGAGCATCAGGCAGTGCGCATTGAGAACCTTGAGCTCATGGCCCAGTATGGATCTAATGCATGGAAGGTGTCTAATGAGTAAGTGAACAGAATATTGAATCTTTATCAGGAAACTCAGACTTTCTCAGGCCATCCAAGTTGTAGATAAGTTTGTTTCTTCATGGGAACAGATTTGGAGTAATTTAGCATTACATCATTTGCTTACCAGTGGATCCTCTACAGTGAATGGGTGCCGTCAGAGTGAGACCATACAGCTGATAAAAACAGAATACAGTTGTCAATATTTGAAGTGGATCAAAAAAAGTTTGTCAAAGTTGTCCTAAAAGAAGAACAGGTATTGTTTTGGTTTTAGGACAACTTTGATGAAAGGGTTTGAGCCACTTCAAATGTTGACTACTGTATTCCACATGACTGCGGTCCGTCAATTAACATCTTTTGAAGTGAAAAGCTACTTGTTTTTATTTAAGAAATCCACACCATTGCTTCCAGTTAAATGTGTTCTCTATCCATAATACTGCTTTCTTTAGTGAAAAAGTTGCCTTATCTGATTTGGTAGAATAATATGTACAGATCAAACACCGTTTACAAGCTGTTTAACGTTAACATATGGCCTAATGATTTATTACAAACATGCAGCTTTTCACTTCACAATATGTTAATTAATGGACTGGAGTGGTGTGGATTACTTGTGGGTTATTGTGATGCTTTTATTGTTCTGATGACACCCATTCACTGGGTGAGCAAGTGATGTTCACATGAAGAAAAACTCATCTACGTCTTGGTTGGCTTGAGGGTGAGTACATTTTCAGGAAGTTTTCATTTTTGTGTGAACTATTCCTTTAATATGGCACCTACTCTATTACATTATTTAAGGAGTTAAAGACAGTTTTCAAAACAGTGAACACAGTTTGTGGGGTATTGTCTAAAAAGCTTAAAGGATTAAAAATCTATGTAATTCATTATTGATAGAATATAAATAGAAATTGAAAACATTTGTGAGTTTTATTTGTGAATTTTATGCCGATCATAATTGGTTGTCTTCTCTGTGAAACAGTAACTTGGCTTTAATGATTGAAAATGCACAAAAGGAACTGCAGAAGGTTAGGTGAGTAACTTGTAGGCCAATGCAATTTACTTACGGATGTTGTACATTGTGGTTGTGCACAAACAAAAGTTTTTGAACAGTAAGAAAATTGAAACATTTCTACGATTTAAAATAAGTGTTTTCTGTTTGAATGGTGTTGTAGCAATAAGATGTTCTTTCGAGCAAAGAAATGACTCGGGTCTTTGTTTCTTTTCGACAGTTTACTGGATGTTTTTGTACAACAAACAGAAACAAACAAAAAAAAAACTCAGGTCAAAAAACTGTATTGCTCCGTCTTTCTTTCTTTTAGAGGAAAAGCGCCCTTTTTGAAGAGTGCTTAAAGGCAGTCCAATAACAAACAGAACAAACCATTATGTTATAAACAGGTGGTGTTTTTTCCGATATACATATAAATAATAAAATAATAAAATACTTGAGCCTTTCCAACTTTAATATTAATTTTACTCATTTTAATTATGGCTCTTACAAATGGGTTTTAAAATGTAATTTTATTCCTGTGATTTCAAAGCTGAATTTTTAGCATCATTACTCCAGTCACATGGCCCTGCAGAAATAATTCTAGTATTCTGATTTTCTGCTCAAAAAAACAAACAAACAAATATATAAATTTAGCTTAGTAGATTTTTTTTTTTTTTTTTTTTTCAGTTTTCTTTGAATAGAATGTTCAGAAGAACAGCTTTTATCTAAAATAGAAACCTTTTGTAACATTATAAATGTCTTTATCGTCGTTTTTGGTCAATTTTAAAGACGTCCACTTCCAGAACAACAATTTACAGATAATGTACTCACCCCCTTGTCATCCAAGATGTTCATGTCTGTCTTCAGTCATAAAGAAATTGTTTTTTTTTTTTTTTTTGAGGGAAAACATTTCAGGATTTTTTTTTAGGAAGAAGGGTCTTATCTAGCGAAACGATCGGTTATTTTTATTTTAAAAATACAGTTTAAATACTTTTTAATCTCAAATGCTCGTCTTGTCTTTCTCTCCCTGAACTCTGTGTATTCTGGCTCAAGACAGTTAGGGTATGTTGCAAAACTCCGATCATATTTTCTCCCTCAACTTCAAAATTAATTTCAAAATCATCCTACATCACTGCAGAAGTGAACATGCAAAGAACATCAAACACCCTTAACAAAAAAGGTAAAACCGCGATATAGGACGATTTTTAAGTTGAGGGAGAAAATACGGACAGAGTTTTTCGACATACCCTAACTGTCTTGAACCATAATACACAGAGTTCAGGGAGAGTAAGACAAGACGAGCGTTTGACATTAAAAAGTATATAAATTGTCTTATTTTGTATGGAAAAAATAACCAGTCGTTATGCTAGACCCTTCTTCCTCGGCTGGGATCGTTTACAACCGTATTTGGGATCGTTTGAAGCCGCATTTAAACTATATTTTGGAAGTTCAAAATCGGGGCACCATATCAGTCCATTATATGGAGAAAAATGCTGAAATGTTTTCCTCAAAAAACATAATTTCTTTACGACTGAAGAAAGAAAGACATGAACATGTTGGATGAGAAGGGGGTGAGTACATTATCTGTAAATTGTTGAAGTGGACTTCTCCTTTAAGCATCCTTGCTTAATAAAAGAATTTAGTATTTAAAATGATAATATAATAATTCCAATCTTTTGAATGGTATAGTGTATAATGTTACAAAAGATTGATAATAATAATAAATGTTTCTTGAATAGCAAATCAGCATAATAGAATGATTTCTGAAGGATCATGTGATGCTGAAAACTGGAGTAATGATGCTGAAAATTCAGCTTTGCATCCCAGGAATAAATTACATTTTAAAATGTATTCAAATAGAAATATTTCACAATATTACTGTTTTTGCTGTACTTTGGATCAAATAAATGCAGGCTTGGTGAGCAGAAGAGACTTCTTTAAGAAACATTAAAAATCGTACTGTTCAAAAACTTTTGACTGGTAGTGCATTTAATTGGCTTTTAAAATGTATCTTAATATGAAGGAGTTATCTGTTAACAGGTTTTTAATTTTCCCCCAATGTGTTTCTATTCTCCTTTCAGGAAGCAGATACAGGACCTGAACTGGCAGCGCAAAAACGATCAGCTGGCTGGAGGAAGCAAACTACGAGAACTAGAGTCAAAGTCAGTACTTCATTATGTTTCTGTATTTAAAAAAAAAAAACACATTCCAGAATTTGTCCCGAGCAAAGTTAAATTCAATTAGTTTACTCAGCTCTGATGGAATTGTTTCTGCTTATGTTTTCACAGCTGGGTGTCTCTCGTTAGTAAGAACTATGAAATTGAGCGAGCCATCGTCCAGCTGGAGAACGAAGTGGCACAGATGAAACAGCAACAGGGTGATGAAAACAAAGAAAATATTCGACAGGACTTTTAAATAAAGGAAACAGTTTAACACCATCTTGAAACTCGCTAAAGCAAAGGATCTCCAAAGTGTGGCATTGTGTTTCTTAATACTTTTTGTTTTCGTTACGAACAGCGAAAATAGTCTATTAAAAACACAAATGAGCAATAGTGTTAGTAGTGCAAATAGAGGGTAAGCTGGTGTATAGTTCATGAATTTGCACCAAAATTAAACAAGATGTCAACTTTTTGATTCTGGAAATCAGTAACTCACATTTGTTTACTGTATACGTAAAGTAGTTAATGTGGGTGTGTTGTCATTTATAATAATTTTGTGTTTTTATGTTTGATTACCGGATGGACATTTCGTTCAGCTCAATTTGTAATATTTTTTTAAAATACACAATAAAATGGTGAAATGATTACTTGCATTGTTTAGTTTCACGATTCCACCGATGTGTCTAGAAATGGGGGAAAAAAACATACACTAACACTTTTGGACTGGATTTTATAACTTTATATTTCTGTTTAATGTAATTTCTCTTGATATGCTACATGAACAAACTGTAAAAATGGTTATATGGTACTGGACAGAAAATTACTGCATTTAAGTTTCTTTCGTATTACCATGAGCACTTTACTTTTGCTTTGAGTTACTTAAACTTTGTTCTAAGAAAAGTTCAAAGTAACTTTAAGTTTTAACTTCAGCAGTGGTTGGTTACTTACAATTAGTGGTCTGTTTGTGGGTCTTGAGGTATTTTTAATATCTTGCTTAATTGGGTGCTTTATCTTTGATCTCCCAAAATAGTGCATTCTGCTCATTAACTTTCAGATTGATTCTAAAGAGTTTGGAAAGCAACATGGTTGATTACAAACAAATCTAACTCCACTGCAAAATAAAGTTGTAGAAGTAAGCCTATGGGTGAGACTTCCGGTTTATTATCCTCTATTAGGAAATGATGAGAAAAATATTAACATGCAGTAAACGGTAAAACTGCTGCACTACAAACCAGTGTTTTCATAATTAAGATAATACATTAAAATAATATGGTAAGACACACCAATTTGCCATATCAAGCAGCGAAACGAGTTGTTTGTACAGCTAAAAATAGTTGGACGCGGAGACGGCAAGCCAGACAGATAAACTTTACAAATTTCCTGCTCTTACAGGAAAAATAAAGTGGGTAGAGATCGAATCAATCATTAAGTAAACTTTTAATACTAATGTTGCATTGTGAAGGCTGTTTGAAAATATTGATCCGACTGTATATGTTTGTAACCTGATATTTTACTAATTAGCATTAAAACGTGTACATTTTATGCTAGCATGCGTTGTTTCCTTAAATATAAGAAATTATGGCTTTAAAATAATATTAAAAGACTAAATACCCTTGATCTCCCCAAAAATCACAAAAACAGTCTATTTAATCGAAGCACAAGTATTGGAAATATTGTCCTTAATTATTTTAATCGATATTCACTACAGTTCACATAAATTGTAGTAAATAAAAAAATAACCATTCATACAAAAATAAAATGAAGAATACTGAATCAATTATACTGAAGTTGATAAATACATTTGAAGAATAAAAAAGATTGTATTACAACTGCAGTGTAAATTCTAAACGTCTATCAAATATTTGACGCCAAATACAGCGTTATATATTTTTTCATTAGATATTTTTATCATTTACAACATGCATGCCTTAAAAATAAGTAATATTGCAAGTTTTATTTTATTTATTTTTTTAGTCTGTACAAATCAATCTTTAAGTAAACTTTTAATTCTAATGTTGCATTGTGAAGGCTGTTTGAAAAATATTAATCTGACTGTATGTTTGTAACGTGATATTTTATTAATTAGCATTAAAGGCGTATACATTTCATGTTAGCATATGCGTTTTTTCCTTAAATATAAGAAATTATGGCTTGAAAATATAATATTAATAGACTAAAAATACGCATGATCTCCTATTGTCCTTGATCATTTTAAATCGATATTCAGTACAGTTCACATAAATTGTAGTAAATTAAAAGTGACAATTCATACAAAATAAAATAAAGAATACTGAATCAATTATATTTACGTTTATAAATAAATTTGAAGAATAAAAAAGATTGCAATTCCAGTGTAAATTTACGTATTTCAAATTATTTGTCTCCAAATACAGCGTTATATACTTATTTTATAAGTTTATAATTGAAAATATACCTGCCCTTAAAAATGTAAGTAATATTGCACGTTTCATTTTTTTCTAGTTTATTCTCTGTGACGAACATGAGAGCGACGGCATGACGTCAAACCCCTCGGATTTTCTGAGCGCGTCGAACGTCAGGCGGTTCAAAGAGGAGCAAAGATGGCGGACAACAAAGGCCAAGATTGCACAGAGAGCTCCGCAAATATGGAGGTAGAGCCTTCGGGAACAGAAGATAACGGAGACGGCGGCTCAAAGGAACCAGACGCGGTAATTTTAATCGACTCGGGGCCGAAGGAAGGAGCAGACGAGCTCAAATCTCAAGAGACCGTTCCCCAAGCGCTGACGACATCCAGCAACAGCAGCAGCGACGGCGGCGGAGCAGCAGCTACAGACGGGACCCCAAATACCGAGAGCACCGAGCCGCCGCCACCGTCGTCCTCTTCCTCAGCGGACAGCACCGCTGCTGGCGCATCACCCGCTCTCAATAACGAGATGTCGCCTCCTCCACCAGCATCCTCAACCTCCTCCTCTTCAACCCCTGCCGCCCCTATAAACCTACTGGATACGTGCGCTGTGTGTAAACAGAGTCTCCAGAACCGCGACTGTGAACCTAAACTCCTGCCCTGCCTGCATTCGTTTTGCCTCAAGTGCATCCCGCAGCCGGAGCGAAAGATCACCGTCCCGGTTCAAGGGCCCCATGGACAGGACACTCGTATTGGTAAGTTAGGAAAAGGGAAGTTAGCTTTGTCAGTTCTGTCCCTAACAATCCAGAAACGATCCATTGCTCGACTGTTTGCACATGTTGCCTCGTGCAGTCGGTCACATACATGTGAGATCGCCAGATGGGGGCTTGGTGTTAACCCATGCAGTTGTGGTTATACCTGCAGATTGTAGTATTCTAGTACACAGGTAGCTGTCAGCGCTTATAGGTTAACCAGGGTTTAGTAAGTCATGTGAAGCTGGTTAATAACCAGCAACATATTCTCTTTGCATATGGATGCTGTAACCCAGGGGGTTTCAATCTTTTAGATGCCTCAGACTCCCAAATATGCGCAAAGGACCCTTATAAAGACCTAAATTATACTATAGAAAATTACAATGATATTAGAATGAATATTATAATGGTAAGCAAATGTAAAATGTTATTAGGAAAATATTTAGTTTCAATTACGTTGTTTAGGTTTTTCCCCCTACTCACCATAATACTGTATTATTAGATGTTTGTTTATTCAGTTTATTCATTATTTTTACATTATTTTTTGCAGTGTATACTAATTATTTGTCACAACGTATATTTTTGCAAAATTATTTGTAATATTATAGTGCATATATGTTTATTTATAACCGTTTGTGTATATCTATCTATCAAAACAGTCAGTCTTGTCTATATGTAAACATAGCCAACTGTATTCACATGCATACTTAAAGCAATATGTACTATACAGCAAATCTTGGCGGTTAATATTTATATTGCTGCTAAATGCAAACTATATTATCGCATGGCTCTAATGTGCTAAAAGGCATGAAGATATTAAGATTTTTGTTAATATCTTTGAACATTTTTTTGTTTGTAAAGCTGCTTTTGAACAGTGTGTGCTGTTAAAAGCACTATGCGTTTAAAATTAACATGCCAGTATTTTTTTTTTCACTCCCTTTTGGCCCCCAGTTTGAAAATCCCTGCACTAACCAATTTTTACATTATAGTAATAGATTCTCTAATTAATTAACATTTTAAAAATAGTCAGCTTTGTCTAAAATTGTTTTATTTGATTTACATTGGATGCATGGATGTTGCAACCTCATGCACGGTGAGTCAAATGATGTGACCGGTGTCAATCTGAGTGCTGTGCTCTTTTCTTTTTTTTTTTCTTTTCTGTTTGAATGCAGCAACAATATTTAATTTTTCTCAGTGGAAAAACTCAAGCAGTTGCTGGTCTAGTTGATCAGACATCTGGTCCTGATGTTTTGACATCTCATTGTCTATGTATTATTAATCAGATGTGTTGCTGTTGGTATGTTTGTGCTATCGGAACCACGAGTGAACTGATGTGGTTAACCACACGAGGTAACTAGGATTACCAGTCTAGAGGATGTGATAATGCAGGGGTCACAGCCTGTGACCTCACATCATGTTCTCATTCATGCACAATGGTTTTCTTTGACAGTGCACCCCGTGTCATCCCCAAATGCTGCGTTTTTTTTGCTTGTAAATCAGGCTAGAGGCGATGCTGTCGTGATCGATTTGTGATGCATAGTTTTAGCATGGTTTGCGTTATCACTGTATTGTGCTATATTAGTGGTGCAGAGGAGATATAAAATGTTCAACTTGAGTTGTGGCCAAAATGCACTTGCTTTGCTGTTGACTCCTAAGCGTGGTGTATTATTCATTATGCTTGCGTTTCTTGTAATAAGTTAGCACCATGCACCGTAGTTAATAATAGATGAACTCTGCTTTAGCGGCTGCATGTAAGCTATTTTAATTTTTTGTGTGTTTATTCACCCATATCAGTGATCGCTGTATATTTATAAGCCTAAAGGCTTTAATTTCTCTTTAAACCACTTCACTAAGCCGTCTCTTCACTGTTATTGCAGAATGCAATAAGAGCATTATTCTCATATCGTATCAGTGCTCCTTATACTGCAGAATAGTTTGTCAGGGTGTTTGATTGAAAAGTT
>JAHKKF010534204.1:0-20068 GCA_019740295.1 Labeo calbasu
ATGCGCATTCGTGTGCGTTCTTCAACGGGCAGAAGGAGAGTGTGCGTGAGGAATGTGAGAGGAGGGGGACACAGGATGTCCAAAGGGTCATGAGAGTCGCGCTGGATGGATGCTGTGAGCCCTGCAGGCTGGACGTGTCAATGTAAATCTGTCTTTCGTGTTTATTCGATGTATCAATTTATGTATTGCTGGTCACCAGTTGCAATGACCATCTGTTTATGGCTAGTCTCAGAAAAGGGGGAGCATTGTAAATTAGTCTTTTACTGTGTTTCTTGCATGGGTTTGACTGCGGCTGGTCAAAAGGTGATGATAAACCATTTGTGGCTTCAAGTGGTTCCAGCAGAGAACAAGAATCCTCTGTCCTCCTGAATTGATATTGATCTATCACTGATTCACCTCTGCGGTGAGAAGTCAGCATAGGACAGGAACTGGTCAAGACGTGCTGGCGTCATGTAAACTCCCAATCTGTTTTTATGGTTGTCCCAAATGGCTCACAGAAGATTCTGAGTTGTTCTCTTCTCTGAGGCCTTACACTGATCAAGAACGACAAGCTTTGGATGTACTGTTAAAGAAGTGGAGTGTTCGCTAAGGATGAGGATGATCTGGGCTGTACTGAGGCTATTCAACACAGTTCGGGAATGATTTTGCCCCCTACCTTCGATGATGTATAAGCAGATGAAGCTTTTACTGACAGGCATGCTGGAAAGGGGAGTCATTACTGAGAGTAACAGCCCATGGGCAGCTCCAATAGTCATGGTCAAGAAGAAGGATGGAAGTTGGCGCTTCTGCGTTGATTATAGGAAGTTGAATGCAGTTACACACAGAGATGCCTTCCCACTCCCCTGAATTGAGAAAACATTGACTACACTAACTCAAGCTGAATGGTTTACTACCTTAGATTTGGCCAGTGGTTACTGGCAAGTGGGGGTAAACCCTGATGACCATCCAAAGACCGCTTTCAAAACCCCCTTAGAATTATTTGAATTTCAGCGTATGCCCTTCGGTATGCCCATCTGCACATGCAGGGGTTGCACGGACACTCTCAAGGCTGAGCTGCCACTTTTACTGGCCGAGGATGGAGGAGGCGTTAAAGGGTTTCCATCTGGGCTGTGTCACTTGTGAGTGATGGTAAGGCCCCGCTTAACCCAATTTCACTGTTCTTTCCCTTTCCCAACCATAAAATGTCTGTTTGAATTTAAATTCAAATACTTAAAAGGTTAGTTCACCCAAAAATGAAAATTCTGTCGTTAATTACTCACCCTCATGTCTTTCCAAGCACTGTTGTCACATGGAGTATTTTACCCATGTCCTTACTGCGTGTCTTGGCCTAGGAATATTTTAATTGTGTTGCTGTCTATGCAGGGTTAGAAAGCTCACAGATCTCATTAAAAAATATCTTAATTTATGTTCCGAAGATGAACAAAGGTTTTGCAGGTTTGGAACAACATGAGGGTAAATTAAATAATCTAATAATTAACTAATTAATCACATAATTCTCATTTTTTAGGTGAACTATCCCTTTAAGAGATTGGATCATCATTGCTGTGATTATGTTTCTAGCATGGTAAATGTTTGGCAATATATTTGAGAATTTAACATATAAATTAAGCATTCTGAAGCACTCTGACAACAACATAAAGGACAATGACAACATATGCGAATACCACTGGCCACAAGCTCCAGAACTCCTCCTTCATGGAGCATATTTTTTTTGTATAGCATATTTTATAATGTTTTATTTTAGATCAACTAGAAACATTTAACATTTAATTTAGAAACTTTTATTTTGAAATGTTACTAAATATCAATTGGCTGAAGCCAGAGCCCATGGTGAAAGTCTTTGTGGAGACCTATGCCCCTTTTTGGAGGTTCTGCACACTTTTAAGAGTTCATGTTCCATTTTGGAGATCGCTTGTCATCACATGACACCGTGTGACCAACAGAAGGTCGATATGTCACAGCATGACCTCGTAGCTAAATGAAAAGAACATACATTTAAAACTGCAGCACTGATTGTATGTTTTTACATTTTAGATGTATTATTATTTGTCATGTGTTGAATTTAACTTTTTAATAAGACGCTGCAGAGCATGACGTCATATCATGACCATTGCAGGATCCAAAGGAATTTCCCATGTTCAAAGTCTAGTGTGACTGCGGCTTTACACGTGCATTTTCTCTCATCTGTTTACTTTCACTCTAACTTTTGACAAGAACATCTGTGTTTATGATGACATACTGACATATTTTTGTGCATATTGGCCAGTAAATACTGATTGATACCCAACACTACTAATATTAGTTTCTTTTTATTTAAATATAGGACAGTCAAAGGGACGACTTCTTGAAAGACCTGGAAAACGTCACCATGGGCATATGTGTAATTAAAAAGGAAGGAGGTGTTCTTGGAGACTACAATGATATTGGAATTGTTATTGATGGAGTAATGATTCTTGAGCAGATCAAATCTCTGGCACAAGCATTGGTGTTGGGTACAATCTATGTGTTTAATTTGGAATACCCAAAAGAACTAAAATAATACTATGAATTTGTTCAGAAATTCCTTATGCAGATGGATTCTGAAAGGCTCTTCCCCAAAATTCTAGGACACCACTCCTGTTTTTAACATTTGTGGAGTTTTAGCAGTTTCATGATTCACAAACAAATGTAATGTTGCCTGTTTCCACATTTTTTTTTAATTAATTGTGCAATGTGGTTACATTTGTGCAGTTTAAGCACTGTTTTTTTAAAGATTCACAAACAATGGACTCTTTCCACCATGGAAATGTTTTTATTTATTTTATTTTGTGAATGTGCAGTGTTAAGTAAGCACTTGTGTTCTAAACACTTGTTGTACACAAAGAAACTGTTATTAATCATACATTTGATGACATTAAAGATAAGATCAAAACATTAAATTTACTGTTGTGTGCATTTACAGAGCCATTTAAGGACCTCTTCTAAGGAGATGCTGTTTTTTAAGGTAAGTGGTTGCAAACAATTTATTTTAGCTACATTTAAAAAATGTTGAAAGTTAGTCAATGAAATGTGTTTATTTAAATGTAGCTAAAAAATATTGCAACCACTTACCTTAAATAATGTTAGTAAATTCAATTAATCTTTTTTTTTTCAGTAACAAATACAAAAATTAAGAGGAAGTAACATAATTAAATAGGACTGAAATTATTATTTTTTTATACTAAGGTAACTAAATAAAATTGATTAAGTTAAACTAAATGTGTTTGTTTAAATTTAGATCAAATCAACTGACTGTAACCTTAAAAAAAATTAAGTGCATTCAATGAAACATTTTTTTTTTCAGTGTATGGGCGGTATGCTATTTTTAGCACTGTTTAAATCATCCCCCAGGCCAGACTAAACACCTGATCGTATGTTGACACCACTATAAAGCTAATATATTTGTGCTGTGTTGTGGTAATGACAATTGGACAAAAAAGCTTAAAAATTATAAGGACAGTACAACAATTGTAATCATGTTACTTCTAAATTTAAATAATTTTTATCTGATGACTTTGAATTTGTATTTGATGATGATATATATTTTACACAAAAGTGATGAGATTTACTTCCATTAAGGAATCCCCCCTAAACAATAAATAAATTACTGCCACACTTTATGTATGCATTTATTTATTTATTTATTTATTTACACAATACAACTATGAGATTTTGTTGCCTTACGGTAAAGTCAGCTGTGTATAATGTGATTCATTGTTAAATAAATATATAAATAAATAAAACAAACATAATCATGTTGCTTTAAAATGTTTGTTTATTTATTTTTTTTTTTTTTCACAAATACGTGATTAGATTTACTTGCATTAAGGCAATGCCAGTTCTGTAAAATGTTCTTAATAAATGTTCTTAATAAATGAACAAATAAAAATAAAAAAATGTAACTGTCATTTAAAAAATAAATAAAACTAAAAGTCATAAAAGCCAGCACAACAATCATAACGTGACTACTTTATTTATTTATTTATTTATTTATTTACACAATAAATTGATGAGTTTGCCTTACGGTAAAGACAGCTGTGTAAAAGGTGCTTCATTGTCATAAAATGATTTTACAAACTATAAATTATACAAGGCAGTACAACAGTTACTACCATGATACTGTACAATATATATATATATTTTTTTTGTGAATGATAAATGATAAAAGGCAGTACAATTATAAACATAATGCTTTTTAACTGAAATATTTCTGTATTTATATTTTTCACATAAATGTGATTATGTCGCAATATGGTATTGACAGTTTAAAATGTACTTCACTGTAATGAAAAAGATAAATAATATTAGGATTATAATAATTTAACAATTACTTTGACTTTAAACAATATTTAATTAACATAATTGTATTTTTATTTTTTTAAATAAGGACACAGAATCTTAACAAAAAGAGTAACAAAAGAAAATTATTTTAAAACCTGAAGATAACTCTTTGTCTGATCAATAATTCAAGCTGAAGGCGTGGTGTGTGGCATTTCCGGTCTGCGTATGAATCATATGCTGAACCACAGAAGGACTCTAGCATTGTCATTCTGTCCTGCTTTCAGCATCCATTTTGGAGGCGGATAATAAAGCCACTCTATATGAGCTGAATTGAGCGGAGATGTTATTGTAGGCCTGAGGCAGCACAGATGTGTGTATGTGTGTACACATTTTATTATTTGTATCCTGAGCACCAGATCTGAGTAATGGAAATAAAGCAGCATGTGTCATGAAGGAAATGCTTAACTGTGTGCTGGCGCAATCACTTAATTTTTTCCTTCTAACAGTGGAAACGACTCCTTCTAGTCATACAGGTAATCAAAACTGTAAACATTTTGCTTTTATTTGTGTACATTCACAATAAAAACAAATCTTTGTGCTTAAAAAACAGGATGCCGCTTTCGGCCATCTTCCTTTCACACAGCACAAAAACGAACCAAAACTGCTAGCTACTTGTGGCAGTTTTTTCATTCGTTTTGTTAAGTAAAAATATTAGATCGTATAGGCCTATTCAGAAAACTAGTTTAACCCAAGTGAAGTGTGCTTATATTGTAGTGTTAAGTTATTGTGGACTGCAGTAATAAGCAAGTTAATGATGACTGTTGTAACATTATAAAGTAAGTAAATATATTGTCTTGAGACACCTGTTTACTGTTTCATTACACTACTGTAGATCCGCAACTTGTTTGCACTGTGCTCTTCCGTAATGCAATTTTTCGTTTAGGTGCATCAATCCATTGAATCACTTTTATACAAAACTCTGATTCGCACTCACATAAAGCAAACTTTTTGTTTTGTTTTATTAATTCATCACCAGAGGACAAAGACTACACTATTGTAGAAAAATGTAGAAATATTTAAATAAAGGTTGAATGCATCTTCAAAATAAAAAATATGGCTTATAAGGATAAACAAGGTTTATGTTTGAACTTAATACTATATTTTGTAAACTGAAAAAAACCGAGTTGCCATTACTTAAGAGTTTAAGTTGGAAACATGTAAAGTCTAAAAGAACAAACAAGAATAAAATAAGTTCAAAATACGTAAAAGGCTGATGCAAACAGTTGCCTCAATTTTACTGAGTAAAATGGGCACAGTATTTTTTATGTTGAAAAGAGGAACCTGAGCAAAGCTTGTCGGCTACCAACATGATCACATAAAGCATGAGGTTTGTGGTATGCACAGCAGGGTTGCCAAGTCAGCAGTTTTCATGTGGAATTAAGTTACTTTAACACTGTTGCCATGGGTTGTTTCTCATGTCTGTGGGTTTTAGCAACCCCAATAACATCATATTTATATTTATTTCTGGAATGTGAATTTACCAGGGAACCAATAACCCAATAACTACTGAGCACGTTGCTTATGTGATATCCACTGGCTCACCATTAAAATAATAATATTTCCAATATTGCGATGTAACCCCACTCATCACCATCTTCCCTAACACACCCTCCCCTCCTGGAGGGAGGCCTCCCCTTGAAATGGTTTGGCCTAGTTTTGAATAGCAATTGGGCGGTTTTTGTTGTGAAAACCTGGCAACCCTAATACACAGTTCAACATATTTGTGCATTTGATGCCCCATGTTAATAGACCCTTATCAATAAAGGCAAGAATGGCCGGTTCAGTTAGCGGTATCCATACTGACTGAAAATAAAATTTAAAGTTAAATAGATAGTTCCCCCAAAAATGAAAATTCCATAATTATGTACTCACATCAGTGTTTATCCAATGATGCACGGTCTCGCATCTTTGTTTGCCAAAAAAAAAAGAGTATTTAAAAAATATCCTGTTGATGCTTGTTCACATAGTGACACTGAATAGTGACCATCATCAAATTTCTTTCTTAAAGATGCTAAAGCATCACAAAATGGCCCCTTGATACAAGTGTTTTGGGGATATACAATAGGGTTTGGTAAAAACATGGTTAAAATTTATTATTATTTAATGAATATCCTGACTTTTGCACAGGGCCATAGTTAGGTGCCCTGGAGAAATCAAGATTAATAAAAAATTGACGCTAAACACAATCCATGTACTTTCTTCTCTGTGGTGAATATATCTGTCATTTTCAGCCCAACAAGTTAGCACGTTTACATCTACATTTCATTCTGACTGTCATCTGATAACTGGAGTTCTGGTCCAGTAATATTCAATTCTGTGATGAATGTACATGGCTATTTTTGTGATTTCTAGGCATTGCATTTCATCTTGTGTTTTGTTATTCGTGATTTCTCAAAACTCGCTTTTTAAGGTGAGTCAAAGAGAACTGTAGTCAGAGTCCCATGAACATGCAGTAGTCTACAGAAGCCTTAGTCAAGATTTTCGTTAAATAATAAATTAAATGTGGGCTTGTTCTTCATCAGATTTAATTGCATACAGCCAGAAAGCTTGGAAAATGTGACATGTGTCTTATAGCACCATTCTGTGATACTTTTGCAACTTTTTTTTAATCCATCATTTATTTTCGGGTGAACTATCCCTTTAAAATAAATAAAAATTAAAGAATACCAAACATCTGTCTGCGATAATTATGTTACTGAATTTGACCTATATTTTATAAAGCAGTCAACATTTAACACATTTGTCCAAGTTCAAACAATAATGACTATATGTTAAAGAAAGGCACAATGTAAAACAAAGTTTAGCAATACAGCAGTCTAGTACTCCCATGCAGCGATAAAAAAAAAAACATTCAAAACAGCAATCGAGAAAATGACAATCCGATCTGCCTGAACTATTATGGACAAGCTTCTCGTATCAGATGTTGGTCTTGGAGTAGAAGCTGTAGTAGTAGGCACTGTTGCTGGTGGTGCTGTTAGACAAAAAAAAAAAAGAATCAGTAAGAATTACCTATGAAAAAAACATAACTGTTGAGACACAATTGTTTAAGAGTGGAGTTTTAAAACCAGTTTTACTAACAGCTTGCGCCAGCACAAACCATCTTTTGGCAATAAAATTGTACTGTCAGAATGTACTAAAGACATGCAGTGAAGAATTAGCACTGAAATGGTGTGGACAAAGTTATTTTTGTGCCTGACCTTATTGAATATGCATTTGTAGGAGTTTCCCTTTCAGATGCAAAATTTATATAAGGACAGTAATCAAATCAATCACGCAATGCGTTTTACTAGCGTTTGCACTCATCAAATTACTGGCATTTGCGCCATTATTTAACGCCCAAAAAATAAAGCGTATTTTAAACTATTTTGCACTTGAAATGGCTGTAATTATTGTTGCTAGAAGGCGGCACTGCAGAGAACAGAGAGGGTGTGTTAGAAGGAAGAGGATTTTTTCCCACATGTATTAATTTATTTGGAATTTTTAATTTGCTTCAGGAAATAAAAGACTTGGACCCCTTAACTAGGAGTCACGCAATACCAAGTCTATCAAAACTTCTAGCAATTTTGGCCTCCGGCTCTTTTCAATGTACTGTGGCTTCTTTATTTCTTTATTATTATTGTTTTTGCGACTACACTAATTTGTGCTGTGCTTGGAAAAATGGCCGTTTCTCAAAAGGAAGGCTGCATCCTCTGGAAGTCGCATTTGCAGGCTGCATACGTCATCAAGCCTGGTTTATTTCAGTTAACTGAGCATTACATTCGCAAGTCATAAGCATATTACAACACTTCACACTTCACTAAGAATAATGGTCAAAAGTATAACCATTAACATTTTAGAATAAGATCCTCTTTATGACGCATGCAGCCTACAAATGCGACCTCCGGAGGATGCAGCCTTCCATTTGAGAAATGGCCACTGCATTGGTCGATATGTAAATGAGATGTTGCGTCTGTGTTCTTTAATTTGTGCATTATTAGTAAATCACCCACAGAAATTTCCCCTTCCATCTGCGCTGTTTTGAAATTCAGCCTACGCTCTCACACTAATTTGCCTTGTGTAGTAAAACTGGCTCATAATTGTTTAAAAATGCAATAAATCATGAAATGCATAAGCTGGATTATATTTAGTTTCAAAACAATTAAGTGTTAAAGCTTTAAAAAAAAAAAAAAAAAAGATCACGCATTACACACTGAATCTCTTTATCACATGACATAAACTATGTCAGTGATGACTGTTTCCACATACCTCTGACAAGCAGCGTTAGTTTGTGTTTTGCAAACACACCTGGGATGGAACATGAGAACTGCCCTTCATCTGTTAGTTTAAGATTTGAGAGTCTGAGAGAGAAGTTTCCATTTGCATACTCTGAGCGAAAACTATCTATTCGATCTTTGAACAATGCATTCTGGCCTTTAGTTGAGGGAATGCCTTTTTCAATATTATAAGCAATTATGTTTTCATTGTATCTCCAAAACACATTGATTTCCTCTGGCTTTAGCACTCTTTCCTGGTATGAACACGACAAGATGACAGAGCCTCCAACAACACCTGTAATATCAGGTAGGTCCTGCAGAGACACTGGAGACAAGAGTAACAACTTTAGGAGGCAAAATACAAACAGACTTAAAAATTTCATGGATAGTCATTACATACCTTAACTGAGGCATGCAAATACTAACCTTTGTCTATCAGATGTAAAAGTAAATATATGAACCAGCATCTGTACAAAAGAAATGATAATATTTTTCTTATGTCATGCTTAGGCAATGTTCTCAGCAACAAAAAGCAACATTTTTGTTTCAGACAAACTTGAACTTTATTCATTTTAGTTCGCGGCGCGACACAGCAATGTAAACATAGCATCTGAGCTTACCTGCTGCTCAGATACACCTAACCCTACCCGACACTTTATTTCACCTTTCGATTGTTTCCTTTATTTTTATCTTCATTGAAAACAGATGCCTTTCCGTTGTGATATGAAAGGGTGAAGAACGATTTCGGCAAAAGGTGGACGCGAACTCGGGTGTCTTGAGCCAAAAACAAAAAGTTACGCGAATTATCATTTAGGCCACTGGAAATTTAACCGCGGTCTTTTATAATGTTGTTACACGTCTTGTGGGCAAAATGTAGCCCCTGCAAACAAGGCGGCCTACTTGCACTTTGTGCAAGAAGATACTCCGTTAAATAAAAGGCAGCAGACCACAGTAAATGGCATATACTTCAGTACTTATCTTCTGGGGGAGGACCCACCCACATTTATTTTGCTTCCGACGCCCATGTATTCCAGTTTCAGTCTCCAGACTCGTGATGCTACCACTTCTGCTGGAACTTATTTGCGTATTTAACATCCAACCGTGTAATATTTCCTTATATACAGTCTGCAAGTTTGTCTGTGTGTGTTTCATTCCACAGAACTATAGTTTATGATGATAATAATAATAATAATAATAATAATAATAATAATAATAATAATAATAATAATAAAAAGCTTTGTTCAAGTAAGCTACGCAAACTTACACAACGGAAGTAACATTATTATTCACATTTCAGTGGTTATTAGAATGGATGCTGTCATATATAGTTTCGTAAAAATAACGTTACAACAAACACCATTTTTGTGTTCTGCGCCAAAAGCTACATAACAATTCTAACACAGTTAAAATTTGAAGTCACGACGCTAGACGATGTGAATAAATGTGTAGACACGTCAAACAGTCGTGGAAGAAAAAGTCCATTGTGTAACGTGAACTTATCTAAATTGTTATCGTACACTGACCAAGCTGTACGGTCTGATTAAAAGCATTCGCTGAATATTATTTATATTTACGATCAAAACTATACATACCTTACAAACATGATGACTCTTTTATTATGTATCGGCTGTATGTCGGTTGTCATAACGGTACCTTCAAGCATAGATTTGTATAGATTCCCCCTTTGACTGCTTCAAGCACGTACGTGCGTCCGCCATCTTGGAACGGTTAACTTGACGTCATTCACCATACTATAGGCTTGCAGACCTATACGACTGTGCAGGGTTGTGACATTTTGAAGATTCAGTGATTACTATGGTCAATGACGTAAAGTTGGTTGACAATTACAAACGGCGGACGGCTTACGTATAGAAACAGTCACTAATGAGGCATCTACGTATATACATCTATGTCTATAAGTCTAAGTGCCAACTTCTTCTTTATTCTTAACGGCGGTTGGCCTCCATCTTATTGGTGCATTGCTGCCACCATCTGTTGCGGAGTGTGGATCAAAACAGTAGGTTCACAGTGTAATAGGTTGTTTGCAATCACGTGATTCTGAGGACGCGCGAAATGCAGATGGAAAGTTATTTTTTCTGTATAGGAATCAATAGCAGAATCTCAAAATGACTATGTTTTCAGTTGTTTATGGAAATCGGTCAAACGGAGAAATTTTTCATATCGTGTATGAACATTTACACAAAGAAATTGACAAGAAATTGACTGAAAAAAAAAACAGGGAAAGTGGCTTGAAAACCTGCGTCTGCGGTCAGGAGGAGAGTCAGATAATCTTCTTCTTCTTTGGTGTTTAATGGCGGTTGGCAAACCAACTTGTAGGTGCATTACCGCCACCAACTGGACTGGAGAGTCAGATAATGCGTGTGTGTGCGAATGGTTAATAAAAGATATAATAATATTAAGATGTAAACAAATAAATAAATAGATACAGGGTGAGACAGTGAGAATTCACTCAATGCTAAATGCCACACGTAGATACAATGTAAATAAGATATTATATTTGCAGTTGATTACAAATGAAACTTGTGAGATTGCGATAAATTGAAGTGAGTCACAGCTTTTAGTGACTATATGAAAGGCTTTCTAGGCTATAATCAATTCAAAATTTGAAAAAAAGTTTCGCTTTACATACTGCAAACAGGACCAATGGCCAAAAACCCTGTACAGAAGTAGTTTCAGGAGTGACATATCCTTAATATAAATGTGGGAATCACTTTCGAAAGAATTTGTTTGATATCAGGCTTAGCTAGCTTATTTCCACCGCCTCGATGACAGGCAACTGAGGCAGCAATTTAGTTAAAAAAAAATAATTCCTCTTCGTAACATAAGGATCACATCCAACATGTTGTGATTTTCTATTTATACGTTTCTCATGTACACAGACTTTCCTCCATATCGTCCGTTCTGCTTTTTCAGTCACTCCTGAAACTTCGCTGCATGTACAGGGTTTTGTGGCTATTGGATCTGTTAGCAATAAAGCGAAACTTTTATTCAAATTCCGATCTGATTGTAGAAAGCGAGCAAATAGCGCTTCCATATGGTCACTGAAAAGCTGTCACTCACTTCAATTTATTGCAATCTCACAATGTTCCGTTATAATCAATGACGCTCTCGAAACTATAAATATAATATCTTACATTGTGTCTACGTGTGGCGTTTAGCATTAGGTGAATTCTCAGTCTCACCCTGTATATATTTATATGTTTCTTATTAATATCTTAACATGTTATTATATCTTTTCTTAACCATTTGCACACACAAACATTATTCGACTATCCTCCTGACCACAGACGGAGGTTTACAAGCCACTTTTTCCTGCGCTTTTCAGTCAATGTCTTGCCTTTCCCCCCTTATGAACAGCAAATTTTCATACATGATTAAAGATATTTTGTGGTTTCTCGGTTTGACCGATTTGAGCATCCATAAACAACGCAAAACATAGGCATTTTTGAGTTTCTGCTAGTGATTCCTATGGAGAAATATCACTTCCTGCCCTCCAGCTGCATTTCTCGCAATAGCAATGACGTCATGTGCCAACAACCTATTATGAGGAGATCTGAGAGTAAATAAAACAAACAAACAAACAAACAACCCTTTCATCATACCCTAGGCCTATAGTAAAGCCCAGTCTAAAATGTGGTCGACTGGGCCTCATAAACAGTTCAAATGAATCTGAAGCACTAAATAAAAGTAGTGAGACTGCTAATAGTTTTTAACAAAAGACAAGTTCTACTCCAAGCACGTTTTTTAAATGAAATAAAAAGGGTTGAGTGTCCGTTTAATAAAAAAAAGTGCCACTTTAATTGACCAATGTCACATAGGCCTACAGAAGTGTATAGTGGGTCATAGAACTACGAGTTTCAAAATCAAATTAAAGCAAATTAAAAATTATTTAATTGTTATAAATTGTTTATGTAGTGCTCTAATTCTATTTATAAAACGGCTAGTTCCAGTCCTTGATTGATTGGTCAGCAGCAGTTTTTATGATAAAGCACCGCTTTACCCATGTGTGTCACTGAGCAACATCCTTAGCAACATAAACAATTAATACTATCGCATTAAAGCTGTTCAATATATTATGCATTTCGGCAGAATTAAGCGTTTTATTTAATGAAGTATTAGTGACCCCTGCTGGCGTTATGTTGCCTCTTTAATCTTTCATTTTGTAACCACGTCCTTCCCCAGTCAGAGAAGCACTTATTCGGAGATTTGTGTGTGCGTGTCTGTGTGAAAGGACACAGTTTCCGAAGTGATTTTACCCCACCCATGGTATAATAATGATGACCAAAGCGCCGGTGAATTTTGCCTTCGGTGGTCCGGTGAGACGCCACTGACTTATGTTAGCTGGGAGGCTGTAACCCTAACTGAAAACACGTTATTTCTAAAATGCCCTCTTGGTACAAATTTAATCTTTGTTAATAATCTAATAACATGAAATCTCTGTGTGACATTTGTCATACTTTGTTTATCATTTACGTCATTGTCACCAAAAGTATGTTAACTTTTCTGAACACATTTAACTTTTCTTTTACAGAAAAAAAATGACGCAGTCCTTTAAAAAGGGCGTTTTCCCCCACTCTACCTATGGCCATTTCTCAAACATCCGGAGGTCGCATTTGTAGGCTGCATACGTCATAAAGAAGATCAAATTCTTAGTGAAGCGTAAAGTGTTGTAATATGCTTATGACTCGCGAATGTAATGCTCTTTTTTATGTAATGCTCAGTTAACCAAAATAAACCAGGCTTGATGTATGCAGCCTGCAAATGCAACTTCCGGAGAATGCAGCCTTCCGTTTGAGAAATGGCCTATGATTCAGGTAGGCTATGGGCAAATTCCAAATGGCTTTTTTTGCGCCCTTCAAGGGTACTTCAGGAAGGGGATGCCATTTGTAGGCAAATGAAAGTGAGCAATTGAATCCCTTCAGGAAGGGCCCTTCCAGATGTCTGTTAGAGAAGGGAACATTCGATGGTCACTTTAAGCACGTTCATTTTGAAAAAAAAAAATGGAAATAAGACACAATTAGACTATATTTTAATAAAATAATAATAATAAATATCTATTTACTATAGATGCTGAATACTGCATGCAACCACAGCATTGTCAAAGTAACATTTGGTGAGTCATTCCTTGCACCAAGGGAGTTCCAAATGCTTACATGAGACAGTAATGCCCTGCACCCTTAAAAGAACACACTTTGAAGGGAGTAGGGCATAGGGATGCTCACTTTCGTTTGGAATTTCACCTATGATCAATTTATTACAGTGGCCGAGAGAGCTCAATGCGCTGCAACTTAAGAAAACAAATGTAAATAGAAAAATCACCAGCAAATTATGAAAACATCTTCATCAGTTTGACAGCACATGTGCTGTAAACATAACCAAATACAGAAATGTGCTTCAAACACAAAAACACGCTGCAAATACTTACAACACAACCAAACACAAAAACGTACTGCAAGCACAGACCACAACGGAGGTAAACCCAACGATTCTTATGAAAATTAACCATGGTTTTATTACAGTAAAAGTGTAGTAACCATGTTGTTGTTGTTGTTGATATTTTTTTCTTCTGTGTATTGATTACCATTTGTGTTCATACCATGGTTAAAGCAGTGCTTTTAATATTCTTTTATTATTTACACTGCCGTTCAAAAGTTTGGGATTAGTAAGATTTTTTATGTTTCTTATGAAATAAGTCTCTTCTGCTCATCCAGGCTGCATTTAACTGATCAAAAATACAGAAAAAATATTAGAATTTAAAATAATATTTTTTTTCTATTTTAATATACTTTAAAATGTAATTTATTTCACCATTACTCTAGTCTTCTCATTTCTCCAGTGTAACATGATCCTTTAGAAATCATTTTAATATGCTGATTTATTATCAATTTTAGAAACTGCTCAACACAGTTGTGCTGCTTAATTTTTATTTTTATTTATTTATTTATTTATTTTTTTTTTTTTTTTGGAGCCTTTAATACTTTTTTCAGGATTCTTTCATGGATTAAATTTTTATTTATTTTTTTTGTTTTGTTTTGTTTGTTTTTTGTTTGTTTGTTTGTTTTACTTTCATCTAGCAAGTATGTGTTAAATTGAAAGTGATAGTAAAGACTTATATTGTTAGATTAAAAAAGTATCACAGGCCTCAAAACATACACTGACAACATTGACAATGACATTGACAATTGATAATAAAGGAGAATGATCTCTGACAGATCATGTAACACTGGTGTAACGATGCTGAAAATTCAGTTTTGCATCACAGAAATAAATTATATTTTAAAGTATAGTAAAATAGAAAACATTTTAAATTGTAATTATATTTCACAATATTACTGTTTTTGTTTTGTATTTTTGTTTAAATAAATGCAGGCTTAATGAGCATATGACACTTTTTTTTTTTCAAGAACATTAAAAAATCATACTAATCTCCCAAATATTTTAATGGCAGTTTATCTGTATCTAACTGTAACAATCATCACTCTATCTCTATCTGTCTTTGACTGTAGCTGTCATCCCTCTGTATGTATCTGATCGTATCATTGTTTTGTAAGAAATATGTAATGTATTTTCCTCTTTGTTCTTTTTCAATATTTTTAGCCATCTTTGCATCCTGGGATGGGACAGCGTCTGGAGCTGAACTGCTTTTCTTTTTTGAGCAGACGTTTTGACTCACTTGGGACCTTGTTGTTTGGCCATGTTGGACTGTTCATTAAGTTGTGAAAATTCATCACTGTCTTTGTGGTATTTAGAACCATTTAATTATGACCATGTTGGTTAACTTGATGTTGGTTAAACTTTGGCTCAGTGTTGGTTAAACTTAAAATTATAATATATGTTTCAAGTAAATGTTTTCATGCCCAATTTATTTCGGAATTCAAAATAATACTAAATGCACTGCTCTATGACATTTCTTTTATGCAAATTTGAGAGTCATATGTTAAATAAAATTTGATCTGTTTTTCAAGATTAAGATGTGTCAAATTGTTATTATTTTTTTTTTTTTAAATAATAGGTGCACTAAGTTTTACACTATACAACACTTTATGCAGTTAAATATGTTTACAGCTTATACAGTTAATTAACTGTTTAATTGCCAGTTATTAATATTCAACAATCTGGAAAATATATACTGCATATATAGAATACATAAAAATTAAAGTAGTTTACTGTATAAAAACACAGCAATGTAAAAAATACAGTTATTTGCTGTAATCAGGAACTACAGGATATCCACAAGTTTCCGGGGGGTGCTACTGTAAAAAAGAACTTCTGGTGAGGCGGCGGACGTATTTGTATGCTAATAAACGAAGAGGCTAAGTGTTTTGTAAAGATGCACATCTTTATGAGAGATGCCATTACGTTCTTACATGCACAACATATGCTTTTCGAATTTGTGTTCGCACATCATTAGCAAGTTTGGATCGCTAAATCTTGAATGACTGTCAACTAGTGAAATGACATTTGAACCCAGACATCAGAGCTTGTGTTAAAGGTCATGCCAGATGAAGCCTCGATTCGAGGCTTGTTAACGTAGAAATCCCTTTCGTAAAAGCCTCACTTTCTGTCCAGTCATGTGCGCGATTCACTTTTTGTGTCCTAATTTTCGACCGCCAGATCTTACTTTGCGAGTACATTTTCATTGGGACCTATTTAAAAATTACATTTTTAAATACCCAGTCATACAAGTAATATGAAGAATACAAATTATTTCAGGAAAATTAAATATTTGCCATATATATGCAATTAATATACATTATTCGTCTATTACATCATATTGATATTTGTACTTACATTTAATGGCACTATTCAATGGGTAAATTAATTTATCAGAGTCAGAAATTCAACAAACAAACACACACGGTTAGGCTTTTATTTGTGCATATATCATGGACAGATCTATGGAAAGTGTGGTGAATGCTTATTCCAACGGAGCTTTAGTCTTTTGGCTGCTTTATTTTTACTAACCACCAGATCGTGCTGTTTTCGACACTCTCGAAGCTTTGAATCTTTTCCCGAAACAGTCAGAGGAAAGTCTCGGTGCTTCATGAGGCTTCATTTGCCCGTCACTCCTGTCAACTGTTGAATGAATGTCAAGTCCCGCTTGTTTACTTTGAACCGGAAAACGCTCCCACTTTTGACGCAAGGCCTCATGGGGCGTAGGAAACTTGTGGATATACAGGATAAATTAAATTAATCTGTTCTGCTGTAAAAATTACAGTAACAGGATGGCAACCCTGTTTGTTGATACTGTGTTCTTTGCTCGCATTTTTGTGGGCACAGTGGGCTAGGGCCAGCCTATATCAAACCTAAACAGGCCCAGTGCAGGCTTGCCCAGGTGGGGCTGACAGCTTTGGGCTCACTGCGGGCTCTCTGTAAGAGATTAATCTCATGATGGCCTAGTGTGGATGAGCATGAGCATGTGAATCAATGTCTTGAGGATAATTAGAAAATCACAGATTTAATCAAAGTTGGGCTAAACTCTGCAGAAAAGTGCTTCCTGATATAGGCCTATTTGCTTTCCAAAGAGTGATTGAATATGCTTCTTTCAGCCAAGTCCTCCTGATTCTGATGTTGAGAGTGAGATTGTCAGGCATTCACCACAGCCTCCTCCACCTTCCACGTCACCAGTAGCACCACCCAACCGCTCCCAGTCACCTGAGTTCTGATCCTCCTCACTTGTTCCCAATCAGCCCCGCCCTATAAAAGACTCTCACTCTCAGTCTATTACTGTCTGGTCTACCGTTCACAACCCCAATGCTAGCTCCAGACCTTCTTCTTGCACTCCATATTACAACCTTGTCAATAAAGCTCTTGTTTGGTTTGCACCTTACCTCTGCCTCTGGTCTCATCCCTGTTGTAACGTGACAGAAGACCAGACCAACACCGAACATGAGCACCGGAGCACCTGCTGCACACGACCCCTTCATGGAATTGGTGAATGCCCTCAGGGCTTCATTGTGACGTGACCTGCACCAATGCCAACGTCTGTGCTTAGGAAGTCCCATGGCCATGCTTGCAACATTCGCTGGAGACGTGGCTGAGTGTAGCGTTTTTTTATTTCAAGTCAATCTTTACATCCAAATGCAGCCACAACAGTTTCCCTCCGAAAGTGCGAAGGTTGCTTTCCTCATTTCCCTCCTCACTGGTAAGGCCCTGCAGTGGGCAAAAGCCATTTGGAATTCCAATAATAATATAATCAACTCATTTGAACAGTTTACTAGCCATTTCTCAGAAGTTTTCAGCACAGCTACCGGCACGCTCACCACTTCCGATCAGCTGTTCCGTCTCTGCCAGGGCATTTCTTCGGTCAACGAATACACCATACACTTCCGCATGCTGGCGGCGGCTAGTGGTTGGAATGAAGCACCGCTACTCAGTGCTCACCACCAAGGACTCAACCTGGAGATTTGCGCAGCCATGCCGATGTATGATGACACCTTTGGATTGGAATCCTTTCTACAACGAACCACCAGAGTTTCGTTGTCTCTGTTTCGTAACCGCTCCTCAGTCCGCTTCTGTGGCTGCCTGTTTCCCGGTACCAGAACCAATGCAAGTGGACACCACCCATCTATCTCGCACTGAAAGGAATCGCTGCTCGTCATCTGGTTTATGCTTGTACTGTGGCTTGTAAAAACGGTCATATCATCCGCAACCGCCCCGTCAAATTCCCATGCCCGGTGGTGAGTACCATTCAATTAGAAGTCGAAATAACTAATCTAACGCTGATACCTGTTACTCTCCATACTTCAGAACACTTTATTTCTCTCTGTGCTCTGATTGATTCAGGTTCCTCCGGCAACTTCATTACATAAGAATGCTTAGGTCAACTCGAACTCACCCATCAACGTCATTTTCAAGAATATTCAGTGAAAACTATTCAGGGAAAGCCACTGGAAGGATGGAGAAGGATGGAGGTCTACGTCACTGCATTGATTACCGTCAGCTCAACTCCCAAATCATACAGCAATCCTATCCACTTCCCCTGGTCCCAGCCGCTCTCAAGGAGCTTCGCGGAGCCTGAGTATTTATGAAGTTGGACCTGTGGAGTGCTTATAACCTCATTCGTATTCGTGCGGGAGACAAGTGGAAGACTGCATTCATTACACCCACAGGGCACTACAAATACTTGGTAATGCCGTACGGTCTCTCCATCAGTCCCTCCGTCTTCCAAATGTTTATGAATGAGGTGTTTCGGGAGTTTCTCCATCGTTTCGTCGTGGTCTACATTGATGACATTCTGATTTACTCCCAGAACCAGGCAGACCATCGCCAGCAGGTCCTCCAAAAACTTTGAGAACACAGGTTCTATCTCAAGTTGGAAAAATGTGAGTTTCATCAGCCTTCAGTCCAGTTCCTTGGCTATGTCATCAGTGCCGAGGGCATACAAATGGACCAGGGGAAATCAAGGCCATACTGGAGTGGCCCACACCCAGCAATGTGAAGGAACTACAACATTTATTGGGTTTCTCTAACTTCTATCACCGTTTTATCCAAAACTACAGTTCGGTAACTGCTCCATTGACCTCCCTCCTGAGGGGTAAACCTAAACATCTCATCTGGAACCCCGCTGCTCACGAACCTTTCCAACGTCTCAAGACCATCTTTAGCACCGCTCCTTTACTACATCACCCGGATCCTGAACTTCCCTTTATGGTCGAAGTCGATGCTTCCACCACCGGAGTAGGAGCGGTGCTCTCGCAAGCGGTCGGTGAGCCTCCTCTCCTCCATCCCTGTGCCTTTTTTCTCTCGTAAGCTGTCTCTGGCAGAGCAGAATTACAACTTGGGAAATCATGAGCTGCTGGCCATCAAGTTAGCCCCGGAGGAGTGGTGTCATTGGCTGGAGTGTAAAATGTAAAAAAGTTTGAAAATAAAAATGTTAAAATTGGTAAAATTGCTGTTTTTGCAGTAACTAAATTTGTAAATAACTTCATTCTTTGTAGACTAAGACAGACACAGGTAATACACGTGTAACTTGCATTTCTCTCTCTCTCTCTCTCTC
This sequence comes from Labeo calbasu, assembly GCA_019740295.1. Taxonomy (NCBI): domain Eukaryota; kingdom Metazoa; phylum Chordata; class Actinopteri; order Cypriniformes; family Cyprinidae; genus Labeo; species Labeo calbasu. The sequence goes on from JAHKKF010534204.1 coordinate 19,633, forward strand.
TCTCTCTCTCTCTCCCAGATTCTGGTGTAAGCGTGGAATAGGTACTTGTAATAGTCAGAGAACAAATCGGATTCGACAATATTATATCAGCTTCACGAATGAATAAGGCAATTGTTGTGTTTCTCAAAACGGAGCAGTTAGTTAATCAACTAACTGAGAGTGGTTTATGGGTAAGAGAAACGTTTGTGCCCGTGACACCTTTAGCTTCACCTGCAACAAAAATAACTATATCTAATGTTCCGCCCTTTGTCTCAAATGATGCTATTGTTAAGGAATTGGTGCGATATGGAAAAATTGCAAGTCCAATTAGGATGATCCCACTAGGATGCAAAAACACTGCTCTTAAACATGTACTTTCGTTTCGACGGCAAATATTTATGTTTTTGACTTCACCTGAACGCACTTTGGAGATTTCTTTCCGTGTTAATCACGGAGA
>JAHKKF010534207.1:19606-32697 GCA_019740295.1 Labeo calbasu
TTGGTGCTTTTGGCAGTGTGGGCAGGTGCCAAAACCTGCTGGAAAATGAAATCAGCATCTTTAAAAAGCTGGTCAGCAGAAGGAAGCATGAAGTGCTTTAAAATTTCTTGGTAAATGGATGCAGTGACTTTGGTTTTCAAAAAACACAGTGGACCAACACCAGCAGATGACATTGCACCCCAAATGATCACAGACTGTGGAAACTTAACACTGGACTTCAAGCAGCTTGGGCTATGAGCTTCTCCACCCTTCCTCTAGGACCTTGGTTTCCAAATGAATACAAAACTTGCTCTCATCTGAAAAGAGGACTTTAGACCACTGGGCAACAGTCCATTTCTTCTTCTAGCCCAGGTAAGACGCCTCTGACGTTGTCTGTGGTTCAGGAGTGGCTTAACAAGAGGAATACGACAACTGTTGCCAAATTGCTTGACACGTCTGTGTGTGGTGGCTCTTGATGCCTTGACTTCAGCCTCAGTCCATTCCTTGTGAAGTTCACCCAAATTCTTGAATCGATTTTGCTTGACAAGCCTCTCAAGGCTGCGGTTCTCGGTTGGTTGTGCATCTTTTTCTTCCACACTTTTTCCTTCCACTCAACTTTCTGTTAACATGTTTGGATACAGCACTCTGTGAACAGCCGGCTTCTTTGGCAATGAGTGTTTGTGGCTTACCCTCCTTGTGAAGGGTGTCAGTGTTTGTCTTCTGGACAACTGTCAGATCAGCAGTCCTCCCTATGATTGTGTAACCTAGTGAACCAAACTGAGAGGCCATTTTGAAGACTCAGGAAACTTTTGCAGGTGTTTTGAGTTGATTAGCTGACTGGCATGTCACCATATTTTAATTTGTTGAGAGTTTTTGTTAAATGTAAGCCAAAATCATCACACTTAAAAGAACCAAAGACTTAAACTACTTCAGTCTGTGTGCACTGAATTTATTTAATACACGAATTTCACAATTTGAGTTGAATTACTGAAATAAATCAACTTTTCCACGACATTCTAATTTATTGAGATGCACCTATTTATATTTATATATAGTACATATGCAGGGAACTATTCCTTTAAAGTACGATTATTCAAAATGATGTCCACACAGATTAAAATGTAGCAAGTGTTTTTTATTTATTCATTTTACAATTAATCTGCATTTAAATTGCATGTTCATTAGTGTCAAGTTGACTTATTAATGTTTCTTTCGCATTCAAACATTTTTAGTCTCTAAAAATGTGAATTACATACATTAAATGACAATGATTGTTTACAATAGTAAACAAAAACAATTAAACTACAAAGCTCAGTCACTCATCATTTCATTGCTTCATTAATGTCCTGATTAATTATTCAGTGCTTCCAGGATTAAACCTTAAATGTGCACATTCTGTTAAACCAGTGGCACCAAAATGCAATGCAAAAATGATGACTGCTATAAAAAGGTTTCTTGGATCACACCCACACAATTGATTGTGCCATTGCTTCCATGTTGCCCAAACACAGTTGAATGTTGAGCAAATGCTTTTACACTCTTTTAAGCATGTCAACACACTTACATCACATTTAACAAGGATCTGAGAATGTATTTCAAAATTACACACTTCATCTTGAAGATCTGTAGTGATCAACGTTAGTAAACTAGTGTTTTGTGTTCTTAAAATTCTTAAATTTGTAATCCTTCAGTGTACAGCTGTTTTCTTTACTGTTCCTTAGTAAACTTCACGTTGGCGAGCTTCTCTAACTCTAGGCCTTCAAAGCATTGAGTATGGCCTTCAGAATGGCTGCTACCGCCACGGCACCAGGGTCAGGCTGGGTCAAATGTTCAGTCGCAATGTAACTGGCACGCCCAGCCTTTGCAGTGAGATTGCGGGTAGATTCCGCTCCCAAATCTGCTTTCTGTTACAAATAAGCAAGAGGCTAATATTATAGATGAAGGAAATTATAAGAAAACAGGAAAAGCAAAAAATGGCTAAAGTGGTAGCCCATACCTCCACTGCTGATTGTAGTATAGCTATGTGACCATCAGGAGGCGCTGTGGAAAGCTTCATCAACTCTTCCACAGCAGGGCACAGGGCATCAAGCTAAAAGATAACACACAGGGTCAGTTTTGTTAATGATTTGCAAGTATCAAAGGCTTGATTTAATGAAGGTGTAAACAGGGAACTACACCACTGTTCAAAGGTCTGGGGTTGGTATGATTTTTTTTAAACAAATTAACTTCAGCAAGGATGCTGAAAAAAGACTTTTATTTTGTTTTTAAAATGTTTTAAATAAGTTGTTCTTTTGAACTTTATATTAATAAAAAACAAAAATTTCCATTAAAAAAAAAAAAAAAAAAAAAAAAAAAAAAATCAAGCAGCAACTGTTTTTAACATTAATAATTATAAAAATGTTTACTGAGCACCAAATCAGCATGTTAAAATGATTTCAGAAGGATCATGTGAAACTGAAGACTGGAGTAATGATGCTGAAAATTCAGCTTTGATCACAGGAATAAATGACATTTTAAAACGCAGTTGAAGTCAAAAGTTTACATACACCTTGCAGAATCTGCAAAATGTTAATAATTTTACCAAAATAAGAGGGATCATACAAAATGGAAGTTATTTTTTTATTTAGTGCTGACCTGAATAAGACATTTCACATAAAAGACATTTACACATCATCCAGAAGGAAAAACAATGCATTACGGGTCAGGGGTGTAAACTTTTGAACAGAATGAAGATGTGTACATTTTTCTTATTTTGACTAAATATTGTATTTTTTTTCCATTTAGTACTGCCGCTAAGAAGCTACAGAAGATAATTACATGTTTCCAAGAAGACAAAATAAGTCAAATTCACCCTGATTTTAAAATTGAAAAAGTTTTCACCCCCTCCCTCTGGAGCATCAGTGAGCATTTGAAGCTTCTGTAATAATTGCAAAACCAAGAAAAATTGACTATATGTAAATGTCTTTTATGTGAAGTACCTTATTCAGGTCAGTACTAAATAAAAAAATAACATGCATTTTGTATGATCCCTCTTATTTTTGCTAAAATAATTAACATTTTGCAGATTCTGCAAGGTGTATGTAAACTTTTTTTATTAATTATTAATTTTTATTAAATAAATGCAGCTGACTTTTAAACAGTAGTGTAATTCATGCCTATGTTACCTAATATGCATTTTTATTTACTAACTCAAGAAAATAGATTATCAGTGTATGTACAACAGTTACTACAACTAGAATATAACTCTTAATTCATGTCTCAATCATACCATGGTCCGATCGCCTGGTTCAGCACCTCCATATCTGTTGGAAAACAATGAACTATTTACATTTGCAATAAAATGGCATCTACATGTCATTACGTTCACAGTTTGGCACATTTTATACAGAGTATAAATGAAAACAATTAAGACTGAATGTGTTAAGCTAATACTGATATCACTAACTTCTTCATGGCTTCTGTCCCAGCATGCAATGCCTTTGCCCAAGCCGCACCATCACAATTTTGTTTGAGATGAGGGGCAGCCGCAGACAAAAAGAGGCAATATAACTGGGGGAAAAAAAATTATCATTTCATGATAAAAATGTAATTTTGCTTCCAGATTTTAGAGAAATGAATAAGCTGTTTTGTAAGTCAAGTGTTCACATACCGCCCCTGACGATCCTCCCATTTTTTCCTGGACCAAAACAGCAAGCTCTGCTAGAAGCTGGCCAAGGTTCCCAGGGATTTTGCTAGTCTGGAGCCACTCCTGAATGGCTGAAGTAGGCAACATTGTGAGGGCACGTAAAACAATCATTTAAACAGCATAATACACATGCACAAAATGAAATAATATGTTGGTTCAAATGACATGTGCATTGTTTCAATGTTTAAAAGGTTTAACCATTAGCTAAGAGAGCATGCGTGCTCCCACAATCTCCATCTCCTGCTGCACGGTCCAAAGCATTGAGTTCCTCTTGCCGCTGCAGAAGGATCTTACACACGGATTCCAACACCTGTCGAATGACTGAAGACAGAGAACCTGTGGAGCAGCACCACTGTGTTAATGAAGTGCAGTAGGTATTTTGGTAAAAATACACACTACAGTTTAAAAATTACATCAGTAACATCTTTTTTAAAGAATTTAATACTTTTATTCAGCAAGGAAACTGATCGTAAGTACCAGTAAGGACAACGATAACATCACAAAGGATTTCTATTTCAAATAAATGCTGTTCTTTTGAACTTATTATTTATTAAAGAAGAAGCACAGAAAATAAATCAATTTTAAAATATATTAAAATAAAAAAACGTTAAAAATAATTACTTTATAATGTAATAATATTTTACAGTATAAGTGTGTTTTTACTGTATATTTGATCAAATAAATGCAGCCTTGGCAAGCATAAGAGACTTCTTTCAAAAACATTAAAATATCCTACCGACCACAAACTTTTAAACAGGATATTATGTGTCAAAGTACTGTACAAATACTGTTTATATTATTAGTGAAATAACAGTGTAAATACTGTATTTATTTAAACCTGAATTCCATTAAAGGAAACAAATATAATGTGGCATATATGTGACCCTGGACCACAAAACCATTCTTAAGTAGCATGGGTATATTTGTAGCAATGGCCAACAATACATTGTATGGGTCAAAATTATAGATTTTTATTTTATGCCACAGATCATTTGGATATTAAGTAAAGATCATGTTCCATGAAGATATTTTGTAAATTTCCTACCATAAATATATCAAAACCTTTTTAATTTTTGATTAATAAAATACATTACTAAGAACTTCTGGACAACTTTAAAGGCAATTTTATGAATATTTTAATTTTTATGCACCCTCAGATTCCAGATAATAGTCGTATCTCACGCAAATATTGTCCTAGCAAACCAAACATTAATGGAAGGCTTATTTATTTAGATTTCAGATAATGCATAAATCTCAATTTTTTTTATTTTTTTTTTTAAATGAAATTTATAAAATAAAATAAAATTTTAAAATGACTGGTTTTGTGGTCCAGGGTCACATATGCCTGAAATTTGAACAATCTATATTTTGTTTTTCTCTCTGTATCTTCTCTACCTTCATTATAATTATCTGAAGCTGCAACGAGTTTTTCTTCAGGTTCCATGAAGAGGTTCCTCCCACGCACAGAGGCTGTGCTGAGGTTAGGCCAGGCTGGGGCTGTGGTTTTAGCATCTAAAAAACATAAATCAGACACATTTCACTACACATGCCCTGCACTACACACTACATATTCATTTCAGAGTGTACTGGCAATTTAGTAATTTTAGTATCTTAAACAGAGTATGTGCAGTGAAACTTTGTCTATGTGTTTAATATAGTACAATTTTTAATTATCATTTAACTAATTTTAAAATGATCAATTAACTGTCATAATTACTTTCTTTTTGAGAATAAATAATAATTCCAATCTCCAGGTAAGTATGCTTGTAAAATTGGTTTTAAACAGAACGCACCAAACAGTCTAAGTATCTCTTCATCGACCTTCATCAAAGAAAGAGACATTCCCGCCATCTCCAGAGATGTCATAAATGATCCCAACATCACCCTGACAACCAGCACACCACGCTCCTCTGAAACCATTGAAACATTATTTACTCTATTCATGCAAATAAAAAAAAAGTGAAAGCTGAATGCTGTACATCTAGTATATGATTTAGAATGTGTTGTAATACCCGAGTCTCACCTAGGCAGTGTACAGCAGCTTTGGAAACCACAGCTATTTCCAAACATGAGAGAGCACCAAGATTATTCACACACAGCACCACCTTGTCTCCTGTTAGAGAAATACAGATGCAAATACACGTTAATGTAAGTGCACACTTACAGAATCAACACTGTGCTGGCCAATATCTTACCTGATTTCAGGGACAGATGTGATTTGTTTGAGGAATCAGTCATGTGATTTATTATAGTTTTCACAACTTCATCAGCAGCAGCCACCTGTAAAAAATCTAAACCATTAATCTCAAAGAACCATACACTGTGTTTTATTGTAGGGATTATAAAAACACTGAAAATACTCACTTTTGATCTCTTAATACCTGGTTCTCCATGGATCCCTATATAAATAAATATATAGTGTTTATTTTAATGTAGAAATATGATATACATACACTACCGGTCAAAAGTTATTCAACAAGTCTGCATTTAAGCAGCAAAAGCAGCAATATTGTGAAATATTTAGTTTTTTTTTTTTCAAGTTTCTTTGATGAATAGAAAGTTCAGAAGAAGAGCATTTATCTGAAATAGAAATAGTTTCTAACATTATAAATTTCTTTAATAATAAATAAAACTATTAATTTCTAATACACACACACACATATATATATATATATATATATATATATATTAGAAATTCATACTTTTATTTAGCATGGATGAATCATCACTTTTGATCAATTTAAAGCATCCTTGCTAAANTAGTTTCTAACATTATAAATTTCTTTAATAATAAATAAAACTATTAATTTCTAATACACACACACACATATATATATATATATATATATATATATTAGAAATTCATACTTTTATTTAGCATGGATGAATCATCACTTTTGATCAATTTAAAGCATCCTTGCTAAATAAAAGTATTAATTTCTAAAAATAAAAATCTAAATATATATATAATATTATATTATATTATATTAGAAACTATATTATATTAAATTACATATATTTAGAAATTAAATTATGTATATTTAGCAAGGATGCTTTAAATATAAAAGAACTACTCAGCTGTTTTGAACATTCATAATAATAATAATAATAATAATAATAATAAATGTTTTTGAGCAGCAAATCAGAATATTAGAATGTTTTATGAAGGATCATGTGACTGGAGAAATTATACTAAAAATTCAGCTTTGAAATCACAGGAATAAATTACATTTTAAAATATATTCAAATAGAGAATTTTTATTTTAAATAGTAAAAATATTTCAGAATTTTACTGTTTCTGCTGTACTTCGGATCATATAAATGCAGGCTTGGTGAGTACAAAAGACTTCTTTAAAAACATTAAAAATCTTACTGTTCAAAAACTTTTGACTGGTAGTGTATATATACTATTGTTCAAAAATTTGGGGTCAGTAAGTTTTTTTTTATTTTTTTTATTTGATTCAGCAGCAAAGACGCATTAAATTGATCAAAAGTGACTGTAAACAGGTTTATAATATTGCAACTCTAAAATATAAAAATGTATTAAAACAGATCAGTTATTTTAAATTGTAATAATATTTCACAGTATTACTGTTTTCACTGCATTTTTGATCAAATAAAAGCAGTCTTGGTGAGCAAAAGACACTTTTTTTTTCTATTTAAGTATACATAGTGCTACATAAAACAATGAGTTATTTTTACTCTCTTTAGTTATTAATCTCTCTTACCCAGTCCCAGCTCCATCTCTCCTGGTGGAAGCTGGAAAGATGGAAGACATCCAGGCACACTGCATGGAGACAGACTAACACCCAGCGTGCCTGTTAAACACCAAAATAACTTTTTACATAGGACAGTCAACATACATCCCCAGCGGAAACAAATTTAATGCAAGGCATTTAAGCTTTCTCACCAATGTTTTTAGTCACTTCGTTCACCCGTGCAACAATTTCATCCAATGGACAGCCTTTCTCTGCCAGAGCTCCAGCTATCTAAAAATCAAAACAGCACTCACTAAAAATAGCAATGATTGATGATTACAGTTCACTAATATAGCTCATCAAACTCATTATGGTACCTTATGAATGAACACAATTCCACACAAGCCTCTCCTGCCAGCCTTGCTGGGCTGAACGAAGGCGCAGTCATCACCCACAATCACCATGTCCACATGGACGCCCTGTGACCGGGCCTGTTCAAGAGCTATGCCAAAGTTCAGGCGGTCACCTGTGTAGTTCTTCACGATGAGCAGGACTCCCGAAGCGCCTCCCTTCCACAGTGTCAGAATGGCAGCCAGCACACTGCCTGGAGGAGGAGATGCAAAAACTGCTCCCGCAACAGCTCCAGAGAGCATTCCCATGCCAATATAACCTGAATGAGAGTGGGGTTCATTAAATATCATAATAGTTCTAAATAGTAGATATAATGACTGAGGTTACACCAACCAATGTACTTTAAAAGCTTAACCAGGAAGATAAAATGAGCATGTGTGTATCTGCCATCAAGAAAGGCCTACTTGTGAGGGTTTAGGGTGCCATTTGGAACAGGACCAGTGAAGTGAGCCAGAAGAAGGAGTGGCTGGTGTATCATGCATTACCTGCATGAGCGGGCTCATGGCCAGATCCTCCTCCAGACAGGAGCGCTACCTTTCCCTTAATGCTCTCTAGATCGGACCGCAGCACAACTCTGTGCCCCCGGAGCAGCGCCAGACCCCCGTTACTTCTGACGAGACCCTCCAAAGACTCGTCCACACACTTTTCAACTGAGTTCAATAATTTCCTTCGCACCTGCTCCGACCATATAAAAATAATAACGTTGCATTTTAAACCTTTGTAATATTTGTCACTACTCAGCAGTTGCACAGTGTTTTTAAAATCATCACAGAGACAAAATCTAAAAAATAATTATGTGCTCTTCGCACTCAACATTTAACTGTTTGCTGAAAGATTTCTGCAGGAGAAACCGTTACATACCTCCATCACGCCTGCACAGCCTTCGTCCTTTGATCACTTCCGCAAACAAACATGTGAGGCGATGACGTCACAGAGCCCGCCCCAGATCATAAGCGCTCGTCTCCAGCTGATTCATACAGCTGAGGTCAAAATGCAAAATGTTAATTGTTAATTTTTATTTAGTACTGACCCTGATAAGATATTTCACATAGAAAAAGACATGTAGTCCACAAGAGAAAATAATAGTTGAATTTATAAAATTTCAAAAGTTTACATACACTTGATTCTTAATGCATTAGGAGCCAGGGAGTGAAAACCTTTTAAATTTGAAGATCAGCAGTGTACAGTAATACTGTGCTGTTACTTGAATGATCCACAGCTGTGTTGTTTTGTTTATTGATAGTTGTTCATGAGTCGCTTGTTTGTCCTGAACACTTAAACTGCCCGCAGTTCTTCAGAAAAATCCTTCATATCCCACAAATTCTTTGGTTTTTCAGCAATTTTGTGCGTTGGAACCCTTTCCAACAATGACTGTATTATTTTGAGATCCATCTTTTCACATTGAGGACAAATGAGGGACTATTACAGAAGGTTAAAACGCTTACTGATGCTTCAGAAGGAAACACAATGCATTAAGAGCCAGGCGTGAAAACTTTTGAACAGAATGAAGATGTGTACATTTTTCTTATTTTGCGTAAATATCATTTTGTTTTCATTTAGTACTGGCCTTCAGAAGCTACAGAAGATAGTTTCCCAGAAGACAAAATAAGTTAAATTTACCCTGATCTGATTTTGTCTTCTGGGAAACATGTAAGTATCATGTAAGAAAGGAATATGATATTTAGGGCAAAATAAGAAAAAATGCACACATTTTCATCCTGTTCAAAAGTTTATACTCCAGTCTCTTAATGCATTGTTTTTCCTTCTGGAGCATCAGTGAGCGTTTGAACCTGTTGGTAACAACACAGTAGTAAGAATCAAAGTGCATGTAAACATTTGAACGCGGTCATTTTTATACATTCAGCTATTATTTTCTCTTGTGGACTGTATGTAAACATCTTTTAAGTGAAATATCTTATTCAGGTCAGTGCTAAATAAAAAATAACACACATTTTGTATGATCCTTCTTATTTTATCCTTCTCTTTATTATTAAATATAATGATTACAATTTATTACATCAGCTATAACAAAGTACAGATTTCATTTACACAACATTGATCTTCATCATTCATATTTTTTTTACAGTATCATTACACTCAAAATGTTTACTTAATGCAAGCATATCAACAAAACTAATACAATTATCCACCTTATTTTTGTATGGGTCTGGCTTCCGGTCTCATCCGCACTCACCTATTTTTAGCTGTACAAAACAGCTTGTTTTGCTGCTTGATATTGCAAATTGGTGTGTTGTAGTATATTTTTGTAATGTATTATCTTAATTATGAACATACTGGTTTGTAGTGCACGCAGTTTTACAGTTTACTACGTGTCGTTATTGTTTTCATTATTTTCCTGTAGCAGCTAATGAACTGGAAGTCTCAACCACAGGTTTACTTCAGTGTTGAAGAATAAAATGGATATTCATTGTAAACTACAAGCAAAGAACTACATTTGTAATAAACATACAGGCCTCCACATTTTTATGAATGACCTTTTCTAGTGCATGGGAATTGCTTTCGCTTGGACAAATAGATCATGGACTGTATTACACTGCTTGGTCGCATGATCAAGAAACTGATGCCCACTAGTATGCCAAAAATATAATCTGGCAAGTACTTCCTCATAACAAACTGGAAAATTTGCATGCCATATGGAACAGATATACAAACTAGAATGCCAGTGATGATTACAAATGTCCTCTTTTTCTGACGGTGCATCCCTTCCTTCTGTGTTTCACCAGGACTTGGTCTCAGCAGGACCTTAAGCACTCCTAGATTACAAGCTGTGATCACCAACAGGCTGATAACGAGGAACGAAATGTAGACATCAGTTGCAGGGCGTGGATAGGTGAAAAAAGCAACTCCTCCATAAAAAACAGATGCCAACCAGACCAGTCCAGCACCAATATATCTGTGCTTCACAAAGGCTGGGTTGCGGTAGATCACTGGATGAGCCACAGCCATGTAACGCTCAACACAAATTAAGCAATTCATAAATGGACGTCCAACCAGGTAGCTTCCAGAAAAGAACATGGTATAGCTGAGTATGTTTTGATTAAAAGCACAAGCAATGTTAGTAATGAAATAAAGTATGATTACAAGAACCTCCAGTGCAGACAGGTTCATTGTAAAGATTTCTGAGGCTGCCAGACGTCCTTTTATTCTAATGTTACTTATTCCCAGCCAGAGGACCCAGATTTGCATGGGCATGAGGACAATGAGGTCCAGTGCTATCAAACAAAGTTCAATTAAATATCCTGGGTTGGAGATAGAGCATTCAACAACAGATGAGGATGTCTGGTTTTCAGATACAGTGCTGTTCATGTTTCCTTTCAAGTTCAAATACAAGAGTGGCTAAAAGACATCAAGAAGAACAAATAATATAATAGCAGCAAAGAAACTACATTCCAATGTAAATAAATACAAGTCAACATATGTTATTCTCTGTTGTGACCATGAACAATAAAGAGATGTATAGTCAATTACACTGACCTGATGCTGGATCTTCAGAGTGATTCAGGTGTTGTTCCTGCAGCTCTTCTCATGTTGGCTTTGTCACACAGTGTATGTTTGCATCTGTATATCTAAGTGTAAATTATGAAACGAAAACATGGAAATATGCAAATATTGAATGAAAAGCAGATTATAACATCTGTTCGGCGGTGTTTGTGTTCATAGTTTTAAACTCTCAAAATATGAAGTGAAAAACTGACATTGTAGTATTTGACAGTGGATTTCACATTTAATTCTTTGATTTCTGACAACGTTGCATAGTGACATTCATGCATCATAATGTTTGTCAATGGACATTTTCATCTAATCATGAATTTTTATGTATTTATTTATTTATTGGTAAAAATGTAATAATTGACTCACCCCTAGACTATGTCATTCAAGATGTTCATGTTTTTCTTTCTTCAGTTAAAAAGAAACTAAGGTTTTTGAGATTCAATTTTTCTCCATATTGTGGACTTCAATGGTGGCCAAAGGGTTGAAGGTCCAAATTGCAGTTTCAGTGCAATGATCCCAGCCGAAGAATACGATCAGTCATATTCTAAAAAAAATACAGATTGATATACTTTTAGACCACAAATACTTGTCTTGCACTAGCTTAACCTCATGCATTACGTAGTCAACAACAACAATTTTGAAGTTGGAGGAGAAAAATGAGACGAAGTTTTTCACCTTACCCTACCTTTTTGAACCGAAGTACACAGACAAAGAATTAACTACACTTTTGTTTGCGTTGCAGGTTTTTCTTTTAGAAAATGACCTTTCGCTTTGCTAGAGAAGGCACTTATATTCCTCAGCTGGTATCGTGTAGAGCTGTTTGAAGTTGCATTGAAACAGCAATTTGACTTTCAACTCATTGGCCACCATTGAAGTCCACTATATGGAGAAAAATCCTGGAATGTTTTCCTTTAAAAACCTTACAGACAAGACAAAAGAAAGACATGAACATCTTGGACTTCACCCAAAGCCTTTTCTTTTTCTTTCTCGTGATCAAATACTATTATCGTAATTCTTCCTACCTATCGTCCACCATGTTTATTCTCAAGTGTTTTTTTAACAAGATAAAATTGCTTGTATATGACAAACATACATGACATAAACAATAAACATTATACATGACATAAACAATTATACACTAGAGGGGCAGTATTCAAATACAAGTTTAAGTGTACAAATACAAGTTAATACAAGTTAATATTACAGCATTTACAAACTTTTTAATTTAATGTTTTAATTGCTTTTTTATGTTTCATAGAAAATTGTATATAGTATCATTATAATGCTCCATTTCCTTCCTAAAAGAAAAAAAAAGGTTTTTTTTTTTGTTTGTTTTGTTTTTTTTTTTGGCAGGAGAACTTTAGGGGGAAAAAGGGATGGGAGTTTTTCGACATACCCTAACTGCCATGAACCGCAAAAAAACAGAGGTCGGGAAGAGCAAGACAAGACGAGTGTTTGAAATTTTAAAAAGTATATCAGTATTATTTTTATGAAAATAACCGATCGTTTCGCTAGATAAGACCCTTCTTTCTCAGCTGGGATCTTTTACAACCGCGTTTGGGATCGTTTGAAGATGGATTTGAACTGCATTTTGGAAGTTCAAACTCGGGCCACCATACCAGTCCATTATATGAAGAAAAATTCTAAAATGTTTTCCTCATAAAACATAATTTCTTTACGGCTGAAGAAAGAAACATCCTGGATGACAAGGGGGTGAGACCATTATCTGTAAGTTGTTGCTCTGATAGTGGACTTCTCCTTGAAGCTTCTGTTTGTATATGACAATAGTTTTTCTCAAAAGAAAC
>JAHKKF010534209.1:8530-19411 GCA_019740295.1 Labeo calbasu
CATATTCTAATTTGTTGAGATAGTGAATTGGTGGGTTTTTGTTAAATGTGAGCCAAAATCATCAGAATTAAAAGAACCAAAGACTTAAACTACTTCAGCCTGTGTGCACTGAATTTATTTAATACACGAGTTTCACAATTTGAGTTGAATTACTGAAATAAATTAACTTTTCCATTCTAATTTATTGAGATGCACCTGTATGTATATATATATTTTCATTTTATGTATACCATTTCATTCAAAATTACACAAAAATATCTTGTGTTTACAACAACAAGCATTACATCTTGATTTAAAGACTTCATGAATATGTAAATGTGAACCTGGATCACAAAACCAGTCGTAAGGGCCAATTTTTGGAAATTGAGATTTATACATCATATGAAAGCTAAATAAATAAGCTTTCCACTGATGTTTGTTAGGATAGGACAATATTTGGCCGAGATACAACTATTTAAAATCTGGAATCTGAGGGTGCAAAAAAATCTCTAATTTTGACCCATACAATGTATTTTTGGCTATTGCTACAAATATACCCTTGCTACTTAAGGCTGGTTTTGTGGTCTAGGGTCACAAATATACTTGCTTTAAGGCCAGACAAAGCCTGTTAATTCATCTTATGATTGCTTTTTTCATTTTGGTAAAAATGTCATTAGTGATTTCTGTCCCCCTACAGCGTTCTCAAAGCAACCTGTCTCAGCCTTCCTCCTCCTCCTCTTCCTCCCTGTCATCCCTGACGCAGCTTTCGTCCAGCAGTAGTGCCCTGTCAGGTGGCGTTTGGTCATCTGAACAGGACAAGAAGTTGAAACAGTACTTGGAGGACGAGCGAATAGCCCTTTTCCTACAGAATCAGGAGTTCATGAAAGAGCTACAGCGTAACAGAGACTTCCTCATAGCTCTGGAGATAGGTACACACACACACATACGTATATTCTGACCTCAATGTGAATTTTATATTGCCTTCTTTTGTTTATACAGTTGCGATGTAATAGAAGTAGCCACAGAATTTTTCCTCCATATTGTGACATACATCTGAGTGAATTGGATTATGGGGAAAAAAAATTAAGGTAGAAAGGGGTGGTGTTTATGCAGCAAAATCGAATTTTATACGACTTTAATTTTCATGATAATTTACTCACCCCTATGTCATCCAAAATGTTCATGTCTGTCATTCTTCAGTCGAAAAGAAATTAAGGTATTTGAGGAAAACCTCCCAGGATTTTTCTCCATATAGTGGACTTCAATGGAGATCAATGGGTTAAAGGTCCACATTGCAGTTTCTATGCAGCTTCAAAGGGCTCTACCTGATCCCAGCCAAGGAATAAAGGTCGTGTCTAGCGAAACGATGGGTCATTTTCTTAACGGGGTCATCGGATGCAAAATTAACTTTTACATGTTGTTTGAACATTAGTGTGTGTTGGCAGTGTATGTACAAATCCACCCTATAATGATAAAAATCCATGCAGTGGTTTTTAATTGATCTGTAAAAATAATATCCCCTTTTTCAAATTGAGCCATTCTCAGATGCCTGTCGGTGTGACAAGGTCGCTCCCAGGATAGTTGATTGACCTGAGCGTTTTACCTCAGACCCACCTTACATCAGCTGTAACAGTCCGACCTCCATTGTTTCGATGCCGGAGCAGGGATGAAAGTTAGACAAGAATATCTCTGATTGAGCGATTGAGGTGTTGTGTTGCTGGATGTAATAAAGAACATAGTGGTCGTCATTTACTCCCAACATCTGAGCCGCTGAAGATTACATTTGTTTGTGAAGGGAATGCGCCTCCCGATCTACATATATCCATCTATGTTCGCGCAAATCATTCGTGATCCAGCTTCACCTACAGCAGAAGTGAGTATAAGAGTTTTTTTATGAATCTTTGCGATCACCTTTTCTAATAACGTGCTAGTTAGCAAGTTTAGCAGCGAAATTAAACAGGTTCGTCACTCCACAGAGAGAAAGAGGGGCGGGGCAAGCAGAGCTCAACAACATTTAAAGCAACCTCGACCAGAACAAGATGATTTTTGCAGAGCTGCTTTTGGCAAGGTAAAAAAGGTGTTATTTACCATTGAGAAATTTTAACCAAAGTATATTATAGACTTTTCATTAAAACCCTAAAGAATCATATCAACTTGTGATATTAACCCTTAAAAAAAAAAAATAAATAAATAAATGATATACATTTTAACTACAAATGCTCATCTTGCACTAGCTTTGTAAATGTTTGCTTTGTAAACACTGAGTTGGTACTTCCGGCTACATCACGCGTGACCTTTCCAACGTGACTACGTAATGCATAAAGTCGTTTTGCTAGACATTTGGACCTTCAACCCGTTGATCCCCATTGAACTCCACTATATGGAGAAAATTTCTGAAATGTTTTTCTCAAAAACCTTCTTCTTTTCGACTGAAGAAAGAAAAACATGAACATCTTGGATGACATGGGGTGAGTAAATTATCAGGAAATTTTAATTCTGGAAGTGAACTAATCCTTTTAATTGAACTGACATCTACTACTATTCATATAAATTTATTTATATTTCATTAAATTCTATTTAAGTTTATACTTAATATAGACTTATCCTAATCATACTTTTATTTTATTTTATTTTATTACTATGGAGAACATTTTTAGACATTTTTCCCCCTCAAGTTTTAGTGTAACTAGGTTAGAAATGCATTAAAGTCACACAAACACTCATTTTTCAAACATAATTCACATAAGATGAAATGATGTTTGGATTGCTCCATGTGAGGAAAAATGTTATTCATAGTAAAGAATTCATAAACCAACATTCCATTTAAGCATCTTCTTTGCAGCTTTTACCATATATTAGGCCCCATCAAAGTCTTGGTTCCTTCCCAGATTTCCTCACCTTTCCTGCTTTTTAGAATGATTTAAATAATGAAAAGCACCATACAAACAAATTCACAATTACTGGAATTCAGTACTTCATGTCTGATTTAAATACGCTTTCTATTTGCAAAAAGATTTGCAGTGTTTTTCATTCTCATATTTGTAAACCATTGCTTCTATCATTCTGCTAAAATGGATTTTAAATGAACCCCAGAGGTGTGTGTGTATGTGTGGTTTGGTTTATATATACTGGTGGGGACTTAAACCTGAATACACACAGACCTCATGGGGACTTATGTCATGGTGTAGACCTAAACTGAGGTCCCCATGGGGACCTCAATTTTTATACAGAATTGTATGGACCTCAAAATCATACAGAATTCGTTTTTTTGAAAAGGTAAAAATGCAGAACGTTTCCTGTGACAGGTAGGTTTAGATGTAGGGCGATAGAAAATATGGTTTGTACAGTATAAAAACCATAACGCCTATGGAGAGTCCCTACAAGGATAGTGTGTGTGTGTGTGTGTGAAAAGCTTTCATTCCTAACACACTGTGTTGTGCAGTGTTGTGTTATATTGTTCACCCCACTGTCTCCACTCACTCTGGAGCGGCTGATCTTCAACTGCCCTCAGTGACCCTGTTACCTGCTGTGTTTTAGATCGTCAGAGGTGCGAGAAAACACAGTGTGGTCATTCATCCGCTTGCACGGAGAACTCCGCCGAAGGTAGATTCCCTTCATCTTCATTCATTAGCCATGTCTGCCACAAAAACACTGACAGGAAGCTTTATCTAATCCTGTCTGTGCCGCCACATAAAACATAACACTCAGATAACGGCCTGCAGGGACCAAATTCTACACTTTTGCTGCATTTTATTTCTTTATAATGAGGTCAAATTAGCTGTCAACCCAATTCTGTCATCATTTTTCCATCTCCAGAACACAAAGGAAAATATGAGATTGGTAAATATAAGCATTCATATGTCGAACTCTTGATGTAGGTGATAATTGTGGCTCGGGGTCTGAGGAGGCCTGTTCATCAGTCTCTGACGATGCCTTATTCCTGGAGAAACTCAAGCACATGGGCAAATGTAAGAAAACACAGACCTGAAGTTTAACAGCAAATGCATGTAATGCTTTGAGCTCTCGCCCTTTTCTGACCACTGTATTATTGCCTACAGCTACAAGGAAGAAGCTCTTTGAAATTGCTAGATCATTCTCGGAGAAGACCAGAAGGAAGAAGTCCAAAAAGCGAGCTCTACCCAAACACCAGTCATATCCTCACAAATCCAGCCCTGACAGTCGCTGCCTGTAGTTTGCATCTACGTATGTTGTGTAGATTTAAATGTACCAGCTGTAAAATACATCTTAAAAGCTATATGGCATTGTAGTAGTGTGTTTGGTCCTTGACTTCCTCTCAGTCTGGGCTCTGCAACCTCCACTGTCAATCTCCTGGAAGAAGTAGAGGGGATGCCATCGGGTAAATATTTTCTTTTCTTAACTGCACTTGTGAAATTTATTGGAACTGAAGCCTTATAAAATGGACATGTGTATGTGTTTATAAGCTGAGGATGCCAGCCAACTTAAGCGACTCCCAGGAAGGCAGGAAGGGGAGGAGACAAAGGAAGTGATGTCGTGGTAAGCGCACACAAACACACTAAACATCCTTACATCGTTGGACAATTTTAGATCATCGGCACACATTTTTTATGATCGCTGACAGATGGATGAATCCTGGCCGGAGCAGCCAATGGTCTCTGCTTGTTTCAACTGAAGCGTCATGAAGATCAAGATTTTACTCATTAGTTTCCTGCAATGCTTAATTAAACCTGAGCCATAAAGTCATCATAGTTCTATATTGTTTGTACTATTTTCTGGTGTAGCAGATCTGGTGGTGTTTAGAGGAATGCTGTGTCGGGACAGTTCTCACGCTGTGCTGGGACTCAGGACTCAGAACATCCACAAGCACAAAACCTCATTGCTCAGCTTGATAAGAAAATCTGTGTTTATCTCAGGAGAATTATTAAAATGGCCTGGAGCCCATGTACAGTTCCTGACATGTTTATAGATAACACTCTTTCCATTTCTCATGATCTAATTTGATAAGTATTACTTTGATAACTGGGTGATTGATTTAAAATTAGTTATGAAATTTAGTTGCTATGTTGCAATGTGTTTTCAACCAACTCACAATTTAGAGACTTTTTCGAAAATTCTGCTTCTTTTCACCATTCACTCCTGAAATGAACATTTATATTTTATTCTTAGTGTGAAGTAAGATCTGGTTGTGTGTATTTACACTGGGATAGTAATTATAAAAATTAAATTGTAATTTTCACACCTAGGGCTGTCAGCTCACTATAAATTGCTATTGATTTTCAGAGGATCATTTTGTTTGTTATTAAATAAATTACATTTTGAAACCAACACGTCCTTGTTTGTCTTTTGATTATTGGTTTCCAGGAGGGATATAATGTTTCATATGCACAAATTCACAAAATCATTTATGATGTGAAAGAGTTTTGTTTCAAAATGTTCATTTTGTTTTACAGATGTTAATTTTTAAGAAACCATTACAGAAATTCTAGTGGTTTTCACAAATACCATTACAAACGATCAACTATTAACCATTAAAACCATTAAAAATGGTTTTACGTAGTGTGTTTTGGAAAATATTCCATTAGGATTTTACCCCTGCTGAAAAATAGCTGGTTTTAGCTGGTTTCCCAGCCTGGCTAGGCTGGTCAAGCTGGTTTTAGCTGGTTGTTGCAGCTGGTCTCCCAGCCTGACCAGCTAAAGAAGTGGCCAAAACCCCTCTAAAACCAGCCTTATGACCAGCTAAGACCAGCCAACCATCTTTGGCTGGTTTTAGCTGTTTTGTTTTTTTCAGCAGGGGGTTTTAATGAGTTACCAATAGAAGGTGACCAATTATCAGTTGAGACCAGCAGGCACCATTATAGTTTCCATTACAACCACCCTGCTGAAAAAAACAGCTAAAACCAGCCTCAGCTGTTTGACTGGTTTTAGCTGGTCATCCAGCCTGGTCTTGCTTGGTCATAGCTGGTCAGCAGGCTGGTTTTAGAGGGGTTCTGGACACTGACCTAGCTGGTCAGGCTGGGAGGCCAGCTGGAACAACCAGCTAAAACCTACTTGACCAGCCTAGCCAGGCTGGGAAACCAGCGAAAACCAGCTAAGACCAGCCAACCAGGCTGGTTTTAGCTTTTTTTTCAGCAGGGTAGTACAATTCCCATCATAACCAGTAAAACTTCTCTATTGTTTCTATTGTTTTTTTTTTTTTCAGCATGGATGTAGCATAAGTCCAAACCATAACAGGCTTTTCACATTTAAAATTTAACATGTTTTAAAATATATCAGTTTTATGAAAAATGTAAAACATCGATTTAGGTAGGCTATTTTATGATAACTCGTTACGTGATATAAACTGGAATGAGGGATCCCTGCTGAAAAAAACAAAAAACAGCTAAAACCAGCCTAAACTGGTTGGCTGGTTTTAGCTGGTCATAGCTGGTCAGCAGGCTGGTTTTAGAGGGGTTTTGGCCACTTCCAGGTTGGTCTTAGCTGGTGAGACCAGCTGGAACAACCAGCCTGACCAGCCTGGCCTAGGCTGGTTTTAGCTATTTGTTTGTTTTTAAGCAGGGATGTTATGATTTAAAGGTGCACATCTATATTTTTCTCCTCAGTAGTTTTACACATAAAGAAATTAATAGCACTTAACACAAAACATCGTTGAAATCACTTAAAATGATTTTCAAAATTTACATAAAATGAAGAATCTAGTCATATCAGCAGCGTTGTAAAAGCTTATATGTTTTACATAGAGCGGGTCTCCTCATGGAGCAGACAGTCACATGACAAACTGAACACTCAATTTATCCTGATAGTTTCCCTGTTATTAAACACTTTCACCTATGGAATAAATTAATAGTGTCTGACTATATTAGATTTTCACAATGGCCTCGGTAAATTAAAACTTTTGCTTTTGCGTGATGTTGCATCCGCAACGCTAGGTGTCAGTATCATATTGGCCGGAACAAAACCAAACTGTCTGCGTTAAACTCATCAGCAAAACAAACTACTCTAAAAATATAGATATGTATGCAAATAGACCGAAAGAGGTTGATAGAAATGTCTTTTGCCTACTTTAGTTCAAATTAATGCTGGCAGTGGTGACCTCGATTGTTTGAGACGCTTTATTTTCACTGCGCCATCATATTTGACCTAGATCAGGTATAATAAACGAACATGATAAACAAGCTCACGCTTGGTCTGTGGAAATTGCAGTAACTCTCCAGCAGGTGGAGCTATACACCAGTACCTTGCTGTTCACAGTTTGTTTATCTCAAACACAATCTGATTTTTCTTTTCAGTCATAATCTGTCATTACTGTGATAGATGACATTTATTTTGCTATCAGGAACAGCCTAAACATCTGTAGGGCCCCTGAGAGAGAGAGCTGGCTGTGGGTGCTCACGTGTCCTGCTCATTGTCTGGTGTCTGCAGATTGGGATTTATTTATAGCCATGTCTGTCTACCTCAAAGCCCCATAATGCACCACTCCCAGATCCTGCGACTGGTGGCCTTTTTTACCTAGGTCTCGAAAATAATCTCAAATCTGATCTCACAAAACATAAATAGAACAAAAGCACAAACGACACACACCGCACACACCGCACCACCTGCCCCGCAGACACAAACACAGTCTGAAATGTGACTGAAAAGGCGTGTCAGTCGGGTGTTTACTGAAAGCCTGTGTCACGGATGATCTCTGCCATCAGATTCCCCACAATCCAATTTAATCTGCTGTATCCTGGGAAGGGATTCCTCAGGCTGACCAATGGAGTGTGAGTATCATGACGACATAGCAGTAGCCAGGTGGAAGCTGCACTTTGTCTGTAGTACTTTTGTAGGCTTTTTTGGCTTCGTGCTGTGAAACTTTCTCACGTAAGTGACTTGATTTAGAAACTGGTTTAATTTCACTTTTTGTTTGACCAAAGAGAATGCAATAAGATCAGATAAACTTGTCATAATAGCTTGGAAAGAGGTCATGGTATGGTTGATTTTTGGATAAAACAAACCCTTTTTTGACGTTTCGTCTGTCTTCATGGAAAGGTCAAGTTTCTACAAGAGGTTCCTGAGGTCATCACCATGGAGCAGATGTACATTTGACACACTGACCGGTGAGAGAAACATCTAAAAGGAAATATTGGAGTTAATGATGACAGTTTGGTTCATTTCAAATTACAATTTTAGATACCTTTCATTTATTATTTTGATTTCTACTTAAACTTCTGCTCTAGCTCTGTAACTACTACTTTTAAAGGGATAGTTCATCCAAAAATTGCAATTCTGTCATCATTTACTCACCCTCATGCAGTTCCAATCCAAATGATGCTGTTTTTTCTGCAGGACACAAAAGAAGATATTAAAAAAAATAAAAAATCATAAAGAGTAAATAATGATAGACTGAACAACCCCTTTAAATTTTGTTTTCTTGTACTGCTCTGAATTCTTTATGATATCACTTGTGCTTGTTCTGAAGTGCCTTTTGATAAAATCGCTTGCTAAATAAATATATATACAGTTAAAGTCAAAAGTTTACATACACCTTGCAGAATCTGCAAAATGTGAATTATTTTGCCAAAATAAGAGAGATCATAAAAAAATGCATGTTTTTTTTAGTACTGACCTGAATAAGATATTTCACATGAAAGACATTTACATATAGTTCAAAAGTTTACATACACTTGATTCTTAATACTGTGTTGTTACCTGAATGATCAACAGTGTTTTTTGTTTAGTGATAGTTGTTCATGAGTCCCTTGTTTGTCCTGAACAGCTAAACTGCCTTCTGTTCTTCAGAAAAATCCTTCAGGTCCCACAAATTCTTTGATTTTTCAGCATTTTTTGTGTATTTGAACCCTTTCCAACAGTGACTAAATGATTTTAAGATCCATCTTTTCACAATGAGGACAACTGAGGGACTCGTATGCAACTATTACAGAAGGTTAAAATGCTCACTGATGCTTCAGAAAGAAAAAAAAGGGCTGGGGGTTGAAAACTTTTGAACAGAATTAAGATTTACAATTTTCTTATTTTGCCTAAATATCTTTTTTTTTTTTTTTTTTTCATTTAGTGCTACCCTTTATAAACTACAGAAGATACTTACATGTTTTCCAGAAGACAAAATAAGTTAAATTTACCCTGATCTTCAAATTCCAAAAGTTTTCACCCCCAGCTCTTAATTCAACTTTTTCTCTTGTGGACTATATGTAAATGTCTTTTAATGTGAAATATCTTATTCAGGTCAGTACTAAATAAAAAATAACATGCCTTTTATTTTGATAAAATAATTAACATTTTGCAGATTCTGCAAGGTGTATGTAAACTTTCGACTTCAACTGTATTCCTACTACATTGTAATGAATGATTTGAATAGTCTGCCGGTGTGAGATGAGAAAACATTATCATACATTGTGCATGTGTGCACTTTTCACGCTATAAATGCTTAAACGTCTCAGATCAAACGGACACAGACCGATTACAAATTGGGCCAGTGCAGATATGAAATTAATATAGATAGATGAAAATCAATTGAATGTTTCACAGTGACTACTGTCACAATGTGTGAAAAATCAAAGATATTTCTGGACATATCTCTTTTTTAATATATTACACTCATGATTACACTTTGAGGCCTTGTTTTACTCGACTGCGACATTCGTTCTCATATTCACAAACTGAGGTGTCTTTCTCATTGTTTGGACATTACTCATTTGAACTATAATCGTCCATGCAAACCGGACCTCAGTGGACACCTAGAATAATGTTCTGTCTCTGTGATGGGGAGGATGTAGCGTGTTATGCATCACGCAGATGGAGAGATGGAGGACAGATGGAAGGATAGAGAGAGAGAGTGAGATGGAGGACAGATGGAAGAGGAGGTGAGGTTTAGAGAGTGACTCAGCAGTCAGATTGAACGTTTGATGTGAGGGAACATCACACCCTCACAGTGAGATGAGAAATCCTTCTAACACCCCCCCCCCCCCCCCCCCCTTTACATTTTAATAAATGTGATTAAACATGCTCGTGCTTGTACGGAAGCACAAGGCAAGGCTAACGGCTGAATTTTCACCTTCATTTCTTGCATTCCAGACTGTAAGATGTGAAAGGCTCTCTGTTTGAGCTGAGGAGACCCTTAAGGAAAGAAAAACCGCAAATGTTAATATTGCAGTTTTTAAAAAAAAAAACAGTATTAGAACACATGGTAAATTAAAGTTGAATTAGAGCAAATGTGGGTTTTGGTTTGAGTCTTGTGCTTCACAGATGTGCCTCATGAGAAAAGCCTTGTAACTGTGCACGTGTATCTTCAGAAGAGATCTTAACATCTCAAGAAATATTTTGGGAGTTTACTAGGACATTGTAAAATCATGTACAAGTTCGTGACCACATATTGGTCCTCTTTGCACAAATTCAGTGATAAGTTTACAAAACTAATTTCATGTCAAATATATAAATAAATAAGCAATAAGCAATTTAAAAATGTTTATTATTTAATTATTATTTATTCAACTTTATAAATGTTAATTTACTTAACATATAATAAATGTTCATTTCTAACCTGTTTGGGGTTCATTTAAGCAAGAAATATAGCTTTTTTTAAACAATAGTAAAATGTAACTATCCAGAAGGTTGGGTTAAACATAACCCAGTCGCTGAGTTTGTTGTTGTGGTTGTTTTTAACCCAGCATTTTTAGAGTGTGGGATATACACTCAAAAGTCAAAAGTTTTTGAACAGTACAATTCTTAATGTTATTTAGAGTCTCTTCTGCTCACCAAGCCTACATTAATTTGTTTCAAAATACAGCAAAGCTGTAAAATTCTGAAATAGTTTTACTATTTAAAATACCTGTTTTCTATTTGAATATATTTTAAAATGCAATTTATTCCTGTGATTTCAAAGCTGAATTTTTAGCATCATTACTCCAGTCACATGATCCTTCAGAA
>JAHKKF010534209.1:19461-31415 GCA_019740295.1 Labeo calbasu
AAATGCAATTTATTCCTGTGATTTCAAAGCTGAATTTTTAGCATCATTACTCCAGTCACATGATCCTTCAGAAATCATTCTAATATTCTGATTTGCTGTTTAGGAAACATTCAGTATTATTGTTATGTTGAAAACAGCTGAGTAGACTTTTTTAATTTTTCTTTGATCAATAGAAAGTTCGTAAAAACAACATTTATCTAAAATGGAAAGTAGACTGCAGATGATGATTAACATTTAGCTTTGATCACAGGAATAAATTACATTTTAAAATATATTTAAATAGAAGGCAGTTATTTTAAATAGTAAAAATATTTCAAAATGTTACTGTTTTGCTTACTTTGGATCAAATAAATGCACGCTTTGTGAGCAGAAGAGACTTCTTTAAAAAACATTAAAAATCTTACTGTTCAAAAACGTTTGACTGGTAGTGTAATAATAAATTAAAATGTATGAATTAGTTTGAAATAGCCTTAAATTGAATATTTTTTAACGAATTAATAAAATCTATCTATCTATGTATATATCTAGCATTAGCCTACCGTATGTGCGTACGGACTTCATTTCCCAGCGCGCATCGCGTCGTGCGATGTTTCCCACAGCTGACAGACAGTGAGCGGAGACTCACAGCAGAACGCGCAGCTCGCACGACGCGCTTCCACAGCGCACTTGGATTTGGGATTACCTCAAACCACATCTCCCCTGTGGATCCCAGTATAGACCACATCTATTGTCCGCTCGGACAGTCTGATGGCATGCGTCTGTAGTAGTGCATGTGGATTGAATTATTATTTGTAGTTGCACTCATCTCTCCATCCACGGCGTGCCCGATGCAGTGGGATGGATGGTGTTAGAGTGGGGCTGATGATGGTGGAGGAGAGTGATGAACAGAGGGACAGCAGCAGCAGCAGCGGCGGCGGCGGCGGTGGTGGTGGCGCAGCGATGGCCGCGCTACACCAGTGTGAACTGATCCAGAACATGATCGACATCTCCATCTCCAGTTTACAAGGGCTCCGGACCAAATGCGCGGCGTCCAACGATCTCACGCAGCAGGAGATCCGCACTTTAGAGGTAATAACGACGAGAGGGGCCGAAGTGCAGCGTCATGAAAGAGCGGATCCGCTCTCGCTTTATCCGTTTCTTCCTATTTTTGCACTGCAGCTGTTTATTGTGGTGCATTATAGAAGCGCACAGGACTGGGAATGAACTCCTCTTAAGTTTAAGTATTACCATGTTTGCACAAGCTACCGTGGTAGTACATGGATTTCGGACAGTACTGTGATGCTGTATTTAGAAACGCGCAGGGATGGGACAGTCTTACAAAAAATATACCACAGTATTACCAGGAAGAATTTTATTTGGGGGTCTCCATTAAACAGCAAAAAAGGTACAGCATAGTAATACCGTGATTTCTGGTGTAAGCTGCGATGTAAATATCACAGTGCATGACTCTGGTAATCATACAGCACCACAATATCAGTGTACCATGGTAAAATGGCACAGCCACAGTAATTTCCTCATTAAATGAGCATAAGATTTTTGTCAGTTGTGGCATATACTGATTTAGCAGCACAAAATCATGGTGCATTTCTATAAAGGAAAACATTGAGCACTGGCTTGTGCATGGAGTTCACAGCACACTAACCCAGTGGGGGGTTTATTTGACCTGGTTCTGTTGACTAGGTGAAATAATCTTGGCAGTGAGATGCTGCATGAAGCACATCAGCATCCCTGCAGCATCTCCGGACCAGAACCAGTCCTGATATTTTGACAGTAAAGGCTTTCACCGGATCGTCGTCCGGTCTGTGTGATATTTTGCCGATAGCGTCTCACCCTAACTTCCACAACATTGGCGGTTAGGTGTCAGTATTGATGTGTGCTCCACCTGGAAAGTGCCCCATTGCTCCACCGGTAGGTGTAATTAATGAGGAATCAATACAGCTGTGGGGTGGATGATGTGAAAACAGCCCCGGAGGGCCTGTCGTTTAAGTATTGGGTGAAGATGTGACCGCATGGACCAGAATGATTGGTTTGGAGATTTGAGATGTTTGTGGAGATCCTCAGAGGTTTTATGAAGTGTGTTAACTGATCTTAAAAGAACTGCATCTTGATTTGGGGTTAAAGGCCTGAGGAGAGTAGTAGGGTTGGGTATCGTTTGGGTTTTTTTTCGATGCCGGTGCCAAATCTATACTTTTAAAACGGTACCGGTGCCAAAACGGAGCCTGAACCGATACTTTTAAAAAAGCCACAAAATGGTGGATGACACAAGAATATATTGTTATTGGACAAAAAAGTTTTTTAAATTGAACAATGTATTAAAAGTTTGAAATATACATTATTTTTTAAGTAAATACAAAACACAACAACAATAAAACCTAAGCCACCTAACCCAATTACAATAATTCGTTTTCAGAAATATGACCATATGTGATGAGATCTGGGAAAACAGGTTGGATTTCGCGCTGGGACGTTTTCAGGAAATTCTAAAAAATAGGTCGAATGTCACTTTTTTTGTCAAAATTAGGTTTTCATTAAATTAATATTCTGTAACATCTTGTCTATCATCTCTGAAAATATCTCTTGTAATTTACTTGTTTAGTGCAGAAAACTAGCCATTTATTGCAGCAAGCAGAAATGACTGTTTTTCTCCTATGTTAAGAACGCGCTGCGGAGGTGCTTTCCCTTAACACCACAAAACAGTTAACCTATCCAAATAAACCACGTAACATATTTAGTAAAGGCGTTCACAGTTCTCCGCCAGTCCTGTGTAAAGTACAGCAAGCAAAGTTATTTATTTGTTTAATATCGTGAGATGGCGGAGCGCAACAATGCCGTCTAAAGTACTGCAGCTGCTCACTTAACCGATCTTACTCTTCTCAGTCTGCTCAATTTTGCTCAACTCATGTCAGTGCCCTAAACGATGTTATAACGGACTATTTCACATCCAGAGATGAAGGATTGGATGATGAAGTAACTAAAGAGGAGTCAGATGACAGACTGTTTTATGCACAGTGCGCGAATAGTTGCGCTGCGCTCGTTTTCAGTACAAGGTAGGCTGCATTATTCGTGCTATCTAAACATAAAATGGGTGATCAAAAGTTCGGATACTATGCCCATGATAAACAACGGAAAACAGACGTTAGTATGTTTGTGTAATGGGTTTTCCTAGATCGCACCACATATTTGCCTTCTCTGGCAAAATACAACACCTCTTCTGATAGTGCCAGCTGATGTCCGCAAACTGTCAAACACGGCGCATCCTTGTGCTTTCAAGGTTATTCCATGTACCATCAAACGGTAGTTAGTGCATTCATGTGCTTCTCGGATGGTCTCATTTCCCGACGATTTGTGCTTTTAATTCGAAGTGTGAAAATGGACAGTATATCCATTTAGAGCTTTCACGTGATTTAACTAGAGATCATGCATGTTGATGAATCAATGCTTCTTTCATCCGTGTCATAGCACCAGAAGACAAATATTTTAATCGACAGTTCAGGCATTTAAGTGGCATCGAAATGAGGCACCGAAATTCGCGTTCTGATTTGGTCCGGTACATACCGGTCATATGGGGGTTTCGGTACCCAACCCTAGAGAGTAGTTACATTCACATTCCTCTCATTATGGTTGGCCTCTTGATTTTTTGCAAGCATATTAAATAAAAAAATATTTTGTCTAAATAAAATAAAACACTATTTTTTTTTGTTGAGTCATCACAATATTGTAATGTACACTGTATAAAATAATTTTTCGAAGATTATTGGAGTGTGTTTTACGAGTAAAATACTATTTCAGTCATTCTACATCAAAATTTTATTTGAAATTTATTGTTTCCTGATGTTGCTTTGTGAAATTTTCTAGAAATGTGAGTGGAAATTGCATGAAAAATGTCTATAAATTTTGAGACTTGCTTAAGATTGCATTTAGTGTTATGCAGTAGTGTTATGAAATTATATGTGTTTTTAAAGATTGAGTGTTAGATGGCTGATCTAATCTAAAATAGGGGAAATTAAAAATTAAATATCAAATGTGACCCTGGACCACAAAACCAGTCATAAGGGTCAATTTGAGGGTCAAATTGAGATGTATACATCATCTGACAGCTAAATAAATAAGCTTTCCATTGATATATGGTTTGTTAGGATAGGACAATATGCAACTGTTTGAAAATCTGAAATCTGAGGGTGCAGATGAAAATCACCATTAAAGTTGTCCAAATGAAGTTCTTAGCAATGCCTATTACTAATCAAAATTGAAATTTTGATACATTTATGATAGGAAATTTACAAAATATCTTCATGAAACATGATCTTTACTTAATATCCTAATGATTTTTGGCATAAAAGAAAAATCAATCATTTTGACCCCCCCAGTGTTTTTTTGGCTATTGCTAAAAATATACTGTGCTACTTAGGACTGGTTTTGTGGTCCAGGGTCACAAATATTAATGACACAGATAAATAAAAAATCCAATTTTTAAGACATTTCTTTCATCAAAGATAAAAAAAATCTGGAACAATGTATTCAAAGAACAGCAAACTGAAAAAAATGGCAGATTTATATTCTACATTCCTATTGAGTAGGCAATTTTTTCCGCCAAAGTTACAATTTTAGAGCAATTTAATAAAAGAACACCAAAATGACTACTTAATTTCTGCTTCCTGCTCTAACAGGAAGTTAAATGATTTACCTGTGTTCCAAATTAGGCACTACTGGGCCTTTGAGTGTACAGGAAACGGTGGAGTCACCACCGGGGAACGCTTGCTCAGCCTGCTTCCTCTTTATGTCTAATATAGTGCTTTGTGACTGCGTCTCCTTCTCTTACAGCATTTTATACGTTGTATGAAGTTGTTTCAGTGAATGAAAGGAGGTCAATCACATGTTTCAGGTGAGCAATTGAGGTTTCTCAAACGCCTTAATAGGGTCCTATAATTTTCTGAGCGCTCGGCAGCCAGCATTACCTGTTTAACCCGGCTAAACGGGTTGATGTATTGTAAGCGTGCTCTTATGAGCGTTTTTTCAGAGGGACAGATGGAGCCCGTCAATACTCGGCCTGTATAACAGGCCCTGGATGCTTGTTAATTCCTGTGCAGAACAACAGATCTGAAGTGGTCACATTCAAACCCTCACCACTTCCCGTACACTTCAGCGCAATCAAGAGACGCTTGAACTCGCATTAGATTCTCACTGAAAGCTCTTTATAACATCACTTCATGTCTTTTTTTTTAACAGCTCACCACTCTGGCCAGGAGATAATTATTCTCGGTCTCTCCTGCTGAAGTACTGCGTGGTTATGTTTGACCGAATGTTCTCACTCTCTCCCGCATCTGCCATCTTGCTGATCGGCCCTTTTTTCCAATTCGTATTTTGCTTTGATTTTGGATTGAAGGATTACGCAAGTAGGACGTGTTTCTGGATAAACATTGTTCATACTGGAATAATGTTGCTATCAACCGGTCAGATTTTAGGGTTAGAGTCAGCATGCAACAGTTTTCGCAAACACTTTTTATTTCTGTGAGACATATCCATTTTAAATAGGATATGGAGAAAATGTGGGATAGGATTTGATATTATACATTGGGAATCAGTGTTAATATTGTGAACTAATATTATTAAAAAATGTTTTAAAATCCTGAAATAAAAATTAGAAATGTTGCCTTGCTAATTTTTGTAATTTTAAACTAAACTAAATTAAAGAAAAGATAAAAAGTGATATAAAAATTACAAAAATAAAATAATAATAATAAAGTATAAAAATAAAAGCTAATTCAAAACTTTTATAAATACTATAATAGATTATAATATGGATCGTGACTAGGGATGCACAGATGTTTCAATTTTGACAGATACATTGAAAATTGTTTTCATATTACGCCCGATAAATTGTCAATATTAACCTTCTATATTATTTAGTCTAAATAAATGAAAAATAAAACTCTAAAAGCTACAAGTGATTTGAACCATCACAGCATTATAATGTACAAATGCAAAATGGATATTAATTTTGAGACTGGCTAAAGATTATTTGTGTTTTAAGTGGGTGATTTTTGTTTTTAAATTTTCTGATTTAATTTTGTTTGTGTGTTTTGTTTTTTCATTATGTGGTTTTGTCACTTTTAGTTTTATATAAATAAGATTTTTTATTTACAATTAAGGTTTAATTTGTTTTTATTTTAGTTTTATTGTGTTTTATTTTGGCCAATTTATTTTTATATTTTCAGATTTCATGTTAATTTTGTTTTGTGTGTATATATGTATTTATATATAACATTTTATTTGCAATTTGCAATTAGGTTTAATTTGTTTTTATTTGAGTTAATTTTTTTTTTAATTTCTACATTTTTTTATAATTTAAATATATATATATATATGTGTGTGTGTGTGTGTGTGTGTTTGTGTGTGTGTGTGTGTGTGTGTATGTATTTATATATATAACATTTTATTTGCAATTTAGGTTTTACTTGTTTTTATTTTAGTTAAATTTTTTTTTTAATTTTTCATTTTTTTGGTGATTAATATATATATATATATATATATATATATATAATATTTATATATTTTAATTTTGTTATATATATATATACACACACAGTTTAGATTCCATTTATTCTGATTTCAGTTGTACTTTTTTTTTTATTTCCAGTGAGTAATTTTTTATTTTATTTCTGCNTTTTTTTGGTGATTAATATATATATATATATATATATATATATATATATATATAATATTTATATATTTTAATTTTGTTATATATATATACACACACAGTTTAGATTCCATTTATTCTGATTTCAGTTGTACTTTTTTTTTTATTTCCAGTGAGTAATTTTTTATTTTATTTCTGCCTTTTCTTATAGCAAAAATGTTTATAATAGTATTAGTTTTATGATGTAGAAAAATGTACATTTTTGCTAAATCACATGAAATCGTTTATACTGATCAAACCAAACCAAATCAGCTTGCACCCTATGGCTTTTCTCAAGATTTGTGAATGTTAGTCCTGCAG
Organism: Labeo calbasu; assembly: GCA_019740295.1. NCBI lineage: Eukaryota > Metazoa > Chordata > Actinopteri > Cypriniformes > Cyprinidae > Labeo > Labeo calbasu. The sequence goes on from JAHKKF010534209.1 coordinate 26,462, forward strand.
CAGTTGTTTCCCCAGCTGCTGTGGGGTTGCGTTTGTCTTCCAGAGTGAGATTGGTGTGTCTCCTCACATCTTTTCATTGTGCGGATTTTGATGAACTGTGATGTTTGATTCCGACAGCATGAGATGCCGTCTCAGGAACGCCGTGACCTACTTATATGCAGAGATCTTCAATCTCTCTATGGATAAACGAGTTTGTTGATGGTTTAAAAAAAGAAGAGCTAGCTCGGCTCCAGAGGGTTCCTGTTCTGCGGACTCAAGCGGTCAGCTGTTGAAGCCCTCATCAGTCTGGACTCCCCCCCGCAGTGATGTTTGAGAGAGTTTTGCAGTGCATTCGTGTCGTGTGCTGTCGTGGCTGTGGCTATATTTAGATGTCTTCCTCCCTACGCGTTTTCAGGGTTGGTTGTTAAATAAGAAAATAATGACGTGAAGAGCATGAGCGAGGGGGGGGAGGGGAGAGGGAGGGTGCCAGCCAATCAGCTTGCGTCTGTTTGAGGGCTCCCAATAGACTGGGAATGGGGAGGGGGGGGCGACAGAATCAGCCAAGCAGAGCAGGTAAGAGATGTTCCATCATTACTCGTGGCTGTCTCAGCACTGAGCTCTTCCCCAGATATTCTCCAGCGCATCCGAGCTGCGTCACTAAGGCCTGATGAGGAGCTGTCATCGTGGCCGTCAGCAATCCTCTAATACGATGTAGACGATTAGATCGGTTAACCAACTAACGCTCTTTGTTGGCAAGATTGTCAGATCTTCACTATTTTTGATGTTTATGAACGTGTTTACTAAGGAACATTTTTAAACCTCCATCCCCATTTCCTCTAGGTTTAGAGGGTCAACGGTGCAGATCTGACCTCCTGCATAAGTGTCTGTTGAAGAGGTCAAGACATATCACTCCACAGCCATGGACTGTAGTCCTCGTTTCCACAAAGGTCTTTGTTTAGGTGCACATGCGGTTCAGTTGAAACTGCATGCTAACAAGTGTTTGATGCCATTCTTATTATTGACTGGCTGCTGTTGGGTGTAATGTACAGGGTTGGTGAAAAGTAACTAAGCAATATTTAATGGCTATAGAACTTGCAGTGTCAATAATTATAATATTTAATCATTTAATAATAATTTATATAATTGTATAATGTTAATAAATTATAATAATTTAATAATTATTTTTTAAATAAATTTGTATTAAAAATATAGACTTTGTTTATTTATTTAATAACTAGATACTTTTCACCCACCCTGTAGTTTTCCAACAGGAGGTTTGTTACAATTTTAAAATAAAATACAATAAAATAATATAAAATAAAAATTAAAAAATAAAACAAAACTTGTGTAAAATATTCATTTTTTAATAAAATTTAATAAAGTTGTGTATAAAATATTTTATATTCAGTAAAAAAATAATACAATAAAATGTGTGTAAAATATTCAGTATGTAAATGATATATATATATATATATATATATATATATGTATATATAATAAAATAAAAAATAATTGAATTTTTTACTGTGTGTATATATTAAATATTTAATTATATTTTGTACGCTCTATACAACTATGAGTACACACACACATATATGTGTGTATACATTAGGTATTATTATTATATAGATAAAAGATATGATGTAATAGAATTTTAAATATACTTACAGTTATTTATATTAATTGAAAGCTTAGAAAATTACTTAATCTTTGGATATCTACATAAATCCAGTGTACATTTACTAAGTAGTTTTTCCAACATCCAATAAATCTTAGGGCCCTATGAAATCAGTTTTCTTTTTTCCCAAAATTAATTTTTTTAATGGTTAAATTAAAAAAAAGTAATCAAAAAGAATCTAATTAATTAAAATCATGAAACCTTCACAGTTTAACAGCAATTTATTAAGTTTAACAAAAATTGCATTTTTAAGGTCCTCTGAATTGCGTTTAATTTTTTTCTCAAATTCAGTTTTATTTTGACAAAATTTTGTGTTTTCCATTAATTATCTGGATTATATTTTAATGGTTTTAGCAAACTTTAATGATCAAAAGCATCTCAAATAATTTGTTTTATGAAAAATGTATTTATTATTTTAATTGTTTTTTTTCTCTCTCTCTCTCTCTCTGACTGTGTCCTGTATTTACTTTTTTTTTGGTAAATAAATTCTGGTAAATAATTTTCTGGTAAATATTTCTAAAAAAAATAAAGTTTTATATAACTAATTTTATTAGTAGTAATAGTAGTACTATCATTACGTTAAGTAATATATTTCTGTCATAATTTCTTCAAGTTAAAGCGAACTTTTACTTTGACAGGTTGCTGTGAGGACCTTTAAGTTTCTGATTGTTTATGATATGACAATAGATTTTCTCAAATGAAATACTCATATATAGAGGCGGCAGAGGCTGAAAACACTGCAAGCGTCACACGCTTCAGTATGTGTGTAGTTAACAAACTGCCCGTCTGTGCCATTCATTCAAACAGAGAGACGCAGAACATACAGGATTCACATTTAAATAGTATTTTTATGGCTTAAAATTCACATACACTAGCCAATATCACATTTTGATTTAAGTGTACTGACCTACTTTTGATTTATTCATCCAAAAATTGGCAAATTCCACGTACATTCCACGTTATACAGCAAATTCCATTTTTATGGATTCCGCGATTCTCTCTGCGTTTTCCACATTGCGTAAATCATAGGGTCCTAAAATCTCCATTTTCTGTTTAATTGTATTTAAAAAAATCCCCTGAAAAAGTCAAGTACTCAAACTTGTGTTCTCTTTGAGCTGCCGGAAATGGGCGAAAATGTTTATTTCTTCTGTAATGAATCCCTAATACCTAACACTCAATAATACTCCTGTATCTTATGAGATTAATGGGTCGGTGTTGTCAGCATGTACTCAGACACGCGACCCACATGTGATCTGACACTTTACATGTGTAAACGTCTGTGAAGCAGTGCAGGGATTAGCTGCAGGTTTTTGCAAATCTCTCGTGCGTGTAGTATTGGGGATTGTCTGAGGTCGGCATTAAACTCCTGTGCGTCCTGCAGGAAGTTGAGACCCGTGGGCAACTCATAAGCAGGGATTGGCGTTAAGCACATTACACCAGGGTGACAGGTGAAATTGCATAGGGAGAAATGCTAATCAATGTGGATGGGGCGGTTACCTCACAGCTTGTACCTGTGGCTGCATTGTTTGATGTTTTTCTGTAGATCTGTGACTGTTTGTGGTCTTTGAGCAGCTGGGCGTGTTCTGTCCTTTGGCTGTCAATCACACCTGCTGACCTCACTGAGCCGTTGTCATGGCAGCCTCGTCCCTGTGTTTACCCTCATCTGCAGTCGGGCAGGTGTGACACCACCCCTCCAAATATCATCAGTGTTGATTACCATAACATTTAAATCACTAAATGATAGATTTTGGTTTATTTTACATGTGAAATGACATTATGCAGAGGTGCTTTTGTCTCAATGCACATGTTTTTGGCTCCATTTTAGTTTGTTCCTAATGTTGTGTTGCTCTCTGAGAACAGGTTGCCCCAGTTATTCCTCAGTAAGATTAAAAACCTAGTCTTTTCAGCATCTAACCTATAAAAAAAAACATGTTATCATGGTACATATGCTATTACCATGATACTTTGATGCACCATTGTATAAATTATTACTGTTATTAATTTATTAGTGCTGTCAAAATTAGCAGGTTAACACAGGCGATTAATTTTTCCATCTTAACGACGCAGTTAACACAGGGGTGGGGCTAGGGTTGGCCACCCCACTCACAACTGCTGCTTCTGTCTCTTTTTTCTTGACAAGAAGTGTGTTTATTTAGTCACAAAACATCTTTTTGACCACATCATGTGTAAGGCTTTTTTTTAGATGCACACTCCTAGTCAAACTAGTCAAACGTGCATGGGAAAGGTACAGATGACGTGGAACAACAGTGAACTGCGGTCAGATAAGATATTGTCAGGCCATATGTCAGTAAAAACTAATTTTCCTGTCCTGTCAGCCGTTACACTGTGCCTGTAGCGTGTGCTCTTCAGTTGCACACACAAATGCGACAGCATGCGCTGTGAACTGTATCATTTCCTATTAAAGCGTGAATGAAACTACAAGCATGCGTGTCAGATCCGCGTCACGTTTAGCAGCAGCAGCTCTTAGAATCAATTTCTTAATTGCTGAAGAGCACAGGTACATAATGGGTATATGTGAAGATTGTTTTAAGTTCACTTAAATTAAAAGTTATTATTATTAGTCTAAAATTGATAGCTCTCAATTATACTGTAATATAGAATGGCTATAGTCAATGGTTAAATATTAGGAAAAATAAGCGTTTGAACCTTCTATAGTAGTCCCTCAGTTGTCCTCAGTGTGAAAAGATGGATCTTAAAATCATACAGTCATTGTTGGAAAGGGTTCAAATACACAAAAATGCTGAAAAACCAAAGAATTTGTGAGACCTGAAGGATTTTTCTGAAGAACAGCAGGCGGTTTAACTGTTCAGGACAAACAAGGGACTCGTGAACAATTATCACTAAACAAAAATACAAAGATGTGTATCATTCAGGTGACAACACAGTATTAAGAATCAAGAGTATGTAAACTTTTGAACAGGGTCATTTCACTATTATTTTCTCTTACTATATTTCTCGGACTATATGTAAACGTCTTTTATGTGAAATATCTTATTCAGGTCAGTACTTAACAAAAAAAAAAAACATGCATTTTGTATAATCTTTCTTATTTTGGTAAAATAATTAACATTTTGCAGATTCTGCGAGGTGTATGTAAACTTTTGACTTCACCTGTATACAAATGATACTTATTTACACTGACCTTCAAAAGTTTGGATACACCCTAGAAAAGTGGGGCTTTGGACAATATTGGCATGAATCCTTTTTAATTTGTGATAATTTTGCACTGATAAGGGACAACACAAACTACGAAAACATATTTTATTACATAAACAG
>JAHKKF010534210.1:0-7500 GCA_019740295.1 Labeo calbasu
GGCAAAATGAATGTTTAGAAATGTAAACTGATATTTCCTACTGACACACTACAGCAAAAGATAGAAATAACTTACTTTAAACCATTTTTTAGCTGGTGGAAATACTAGTGGCCTAAGACTTTTGCACAGTACTGTGTATATATTAATATATATATATATATATATATATATATATATATATATATATTTTATTTATACATATTAGTTTTTTTATGTATAATGGTAGCAATAATGAAACAGTAGGGTGTAGATTTTTACACTAATGAAATATTATATTATTTTTAGATTTTTTTTATAGATTTGAATGATTTTTCATTTTGTTATTTGCTTTATTTGTTGTATTTTAACTATAATGGTAGCAATAGTGAAACAGTAGGGTGTAGATTTATTTTAAATTTAATTAAAAATTATATTATTTTTCATTTTTTTATAATTTAAATGTTTTTTATAATTAAATATTATATTATTTTTACATAAATTTAGTTTTTATATATTTGTTTATTTTATTTATGCACTTTATTAGTGTTATTTTATTTTATGTATTTTTTATTTTATTTGTAATGATAGCAATAGTGAAACACTAGAGTGTAGATGTTATTTCAATGAAATATTATATTATTAAATGTCGGTGTCGGTTTTTTACTTTTATTAAACATTATATTATTTAAAAAAAAATTATAGATATGAATGATTTGTATTTTATTTTATTTACATGTTTATTAGATTTAATTTATTTTTAATGGTAGCAATAGTGAAGCAAAAAGGGTGTATTAAATTAAATTAAATTTATTTAAATATATTATTTTTATAGATTTGAATCTTTTTTTATTTTTTTTTAATATGCTATATTAGTTTTATTTTATTTATAGCAATAGTACAACAGTAGGGAGAAGTTTTGTTTTGTTTTTACTTTTATTAAATATTCTATTATTTTAAATAAATTTTAGTTTTTAAAGATTTAAAAGATTTTTTTTATTTTACTTGCACTTTATTAGTTTTATTTTATTTGTAATGGTAACAATAGCAACAATAGGATGTAGATTTTGAAATTTAAATAAATATTTTTTGATTTTATAGATTTGATTTTTTTATATGCTTTATTAGTTTTATTTATTATTTGTAACGAAAACACTAGTTAAACAGTAGGATGCAGATTTTTTAATTAATTTTTATATTATTTATATTATTTATACTATAAATAATTTATTTTCTTATAATTTATAATAATGATAACAATAGTGCAATTAATTTTCTTTCTTTCTTTCTTTCTTTTTTGATAAACTTAATTGCTTTTATTTTTGTTTAAAACAGTAACAATTGTGGGCGAAGGAGTAGGAAGTAGATTAAAATGTAATTACATTTAATTTTATATTATTCATTTATTGTTTTTTTTTTTTTTTATTAATTTTTATTTTAATTCATTTATTCATTCATTCCTTCACTGATCTGGCATTCCTGTCTCTCTTACTGACTGGCCTTGTTTTTGTCCTAGTATTATTGCTGTAAGAAGAATGGATCCGATGCAGATGCTGTTTGCCCACAACCCCAGTTTGCCTGTAACGCATGCAGCACATCCAGGGTGGACGGGGCCGCTTCCACCCCACTTTCCCTGTCACCAGAGCTCACGCCCCCGCAGAGCTTCTGCCCCACCTGCTCCCCATACAGCTCTCCATTCTACATCAGCACCATGGAGGAAACGCGGAACGGGGCCGAACGGATCACGTACATGCCGGCCCACTATGACAGCCCGTCCCTGTCTCTCACCCTTCCCTCATTACACAGCGCGTCTCTGAGCTCTCGAATGCGACCGGACCTCTACTCCAACACACGTGCCATAAGCACTGACGTCTGATCAGTGACAGCCACCGAAAACACCCATAATGTTGTAGAAAACAGAGCGAATGGGGATCAAAGGACATCGAGTGCTTAGTTTTTACATGCTATCCGTCTAGCAGTAAACTGAAATCAATAATTAAGTGATGTTTTATAGAAACCAATACAAATTTGTTCTTCCTGAATTTATTTGACTCTAATTGACACTGAAAAAATGTTAATCTGCATTTTTGGCTTGTTTTTAATCTAAGTATATGTAAAAGTGCAAAATGAGTATTTTTTTTTTTTTATCTTGAATTAGTTTTTTTTATGTTTAATATTTTTCCCCCTTATTTTAGTAGACTTCAGTGAACTAAAAGTTTGAGATTTGTGCTAAAAGTGCAGTTTTCAAAAACAATAGACAACAATGATCAATGAAATAAAATAAACAAACAATAAAAAGTAAACAACATTAACAAAACAAACAAACGTTTTTACTGAGGATAATTTCTAACATCTTAAAATGTTTTAAAATGTGTTTACATGTTTTTATGGAAAACAAAACAAAAATACTGTTTGAGAAAAAATCTCAGTGAAGGTTTAAAATAAGAAAAAAAAAATCCAAAAACAATAACAGAAAAAGAAAAGAAAAAGAAACAACAATCTGCCAGTTTTCAAAAACAATGAACAAAAAAAAAAATAAATAAAAAACAACATAAAATAAAATAAAAAAAGTAAATAAATAAACATTCAGTAAACAAAATAAATATTGTTTAATGTTTGAACTTCTTATGCTATTTAAAAAGGTGTTGTTGTTTTTACTAGAAAAACAAGACAAAAATACTGATTGAGAACATTTTTTACAGTGGAGGGTAAGGGCTTATAGTTTTCTAAGCGGCCTTTAAAAACTTTCTGGGCCTTTTGATTTGATATTTTAACATGAGCTTCCTGTAATGGGCTAATGTATGAGGGCTATCCTAAACAAGAACATTTAGTTAGTGTGCCACAATAAAACTTTGTTTTATTTTATTATTTTAGTTTATTTTATCCACCTTATTTAACCTGTAAGAGTGGGCGCGGCCATTTGCAAATTTCATGGCTTCCGGTTCGCGTCTAGTTATTTTTAGCTTTACAAAACACCTTGTTTTTCTGCTTAATATTGCAAATTAGTGTGTCTTAACAAATTATTTAAACGTGTTTTCTTAATTACGAACACACTTGTTTGTAGTGCAAACATTTTTACCGTTTACTGCGCATTGTTATTCTTCTCGTGATTATCACCGGCTAATAAACCGGAAGTCACGCACATTGATAGAAAACGGCTTGCGTGTTAAAAAATAAGGTGGATGAGATTGTTTTTTGGCAATTCCACTTGGTGGCGCTAGAAGTTCAAAAATCACACACTTCATCTTTAACTAACGTTAAACTTTCTTTTCTCATCGTCATCTCTATGCAAGTTCAACGTAATCAGTCATAACAAGGATCTGATCGTCTGTTTAGTCCATAAGGAGATGTTTGAGGTAAATATTGTGATGTGTTTATGATACACTTTCTTTTTGTTACGTGCAAAAGTTTGAATATGAAAATTATTCTATTTATAGCATCCTATTTGTTTGTTAACCTGGTTTCACCGATCTTTTATCAGTCAAACAGTGGCTCTTGTTTAGTCAAGATTAATGTGTTCCTCTATTTTGTGTTTTGCTGACTTGTTTGAGTTTATATAAATTTGTTATGCTTGATCATAATTATCTGTCAAGGAGAAGGATGTCATGATATAACTGTTACTTTCCATGTGAAGAATAACATTTTTTTTTACTGTAGTGTCCTCAGACTGTTTAAAACATAAGCAATGTTTCACAGATGAACCAGTAAGCAAATAAAGAAATACTATACTACTCAGTATGGAAAGAAGCAAAATGGTATCATAATATAAAAAGATTTATAATAGCTTGGGTCTACCAGTTCTTTATAAAATACCTTTAAAATACAGAAATTATTATTATTGTAATGAATATTTTTGGCATTTTAATTAGAATTTTGCCCTAATCACATTTCCTTTTTTTTTCATGAAATATAAATTAAGTTAAATGTATGTCAATAAAAATTTTAATTAGTATTAATTAATTTGTATTCAAATTAATTGTATTAATATAAAACAACACGCACACACACACACACACACACACACACACACATATATATATATATATATAGACTTTTATATATAAATAGTCTTTTTATTTTGACATTTTAATCAGATTTTTGCCTTAATCACATTTGCTGTTTTTTCATGTTATTATATTTTATTTTTTTTATTAAGTGGGTGAAATAATTAGTATTAATATGTATTATTATCATTATTATTATTATTGTTTTTTTTCTTATTTTTGTATTTTTGTTTAATTTTATTACAGTTTATTTTATGAATTATAAATTACATTCAATGTACTACAATGAACTTTTTTAATAATGTAATGAACTGAATGATTGATTAATAAAGTTGTATTAATGTAAAATAATATAACAGAAATATTAAGTAGACTAATTATAGTTTGGCCATTTCTTCATAATACATTTGATATCACAGAGATTAAAGTTTTATTTTGATATTTTAATCAGAATTTTGCCTTAATCACATTTGCTGTTTTTTTTTTGTTTTTTTTGCTTAATTATTTTTGTTGTATTTTTTGTTTCGTGTTATTATTTTTTATTTTATATCACAGAGATTAGAGTTTTATTTTGATATTGTAATCAGAATTTTGCCTTAATCACATTTTCTGTTTTTTTTTGTTTTGTTTTTTGGTTTAGTTTTTTTTTTTTTTGCTTAATTATTTTTGTTGTATTTTTAAATTAGAGTTTTATTTTGATATTTTAATTAAAATTATGCCTTAACCACATTTGCTTTTTTTTTTTTTAATTATATTTTATTTTATACATTTATACAATTTCATTAAATGTCCTACAATAAATGTTGTACTATTAGAAGTGGGTGAAATAATTTGTAATAATCATATATTATTTTAGTGTTTTTTTTTTGTGTGTGTGTTTTTGTTTAATTTTATTAAAATGTATTTTATGTATTATAAATTCAGTTAAATTCACTACGATGAATATGTTTTAATAATGTTAATGAATTTAATGATAGATTAATAAAGTTGTATTCAAATAAAATAATGTAACAGAAATATATAGCAGACTAATAATAGTTTACCTCTACAACTTCTTCAAAAAACACTTTATATTTCTAAAAAAATTAATAGAAATAAGCATTTAAAGTAAATAAATATTTATAAGAAAAGCTCTATTTATCACAGAAAGAGTTTTGTTTTGACATTGTAAACAGAATTCTGTCTTATTCACATTAGCGTTTTTGTTTACATGCAGTTCATTTTTCGCTTTTTTTTTTTTTTTTTTTAATGTTATTATATTTGGTTTAAAAATATATATAAATTCAATTAAATACACTATATTATCTTAAGTACCTGAATACTGAGGACTAGTAGCAAACCTACAGCAGGTGCTCGTCACCTGAAGCGCTGCTGACTCACGTATTTGAGGCGGTGGGCGTGGCTCTTTCCAGCGGCGGTGATGACGTCGCCTGCGCCATGTGAATGCGGCGCGAGCGCTGATGAGGTTTGCGGATGTTTCTGCGTGTCGCTCAGCTGACAGACTCACAGCAAGTAAGTTGATTTTTACCCTCTCAGAAAACTCACAACAAACACCAAAACGAGAGCAAACGTCCGCGTTGACACGACACACGCGTTCGGGTTTGTTTTATATCCAGCGAGGTCGTGTTTAAAAGCCGTTGAGGCTCGTAAGCGCTTATTTCAAAGTTAAAGTGGCAGAAAATGAGCTAATTGTTGATTAGCACTGGCTAGCTGGCTAACAGACTAGCTTCAGTTTAGTTAGGCTGACAGCACATGTTGTGTGTAACGTTTTAACTAGCTGTTATGATGGGGTTTGTGTGTCATGTGTGTTATGAAATACCATGTTTAGTAGTACGGAACGGTAACGTTTTCTGTTGTTGAAGGCGTTTCCTGTCTGTTACTTTGAATCCCTGTATGGTCAGCTGCTAATATTTTGACAGTTTTTGCAGCGTTTTCGCACTTATTTATATTTAAGTTGCTTGTAAATAGCTGGTCATAACAGCTAACCAAACTAGGCTCGTGTTGTTATACTGTTTGCTAACTGTACCTGTCTTTATGACACTATATTTCATTATACAAAAGCCATATATGTGTGTTCATATATACAATGGCTTAAAAACTGTCAGATGATGTTTCTTTCAGATAAGGACATACATTTTTGTGATTTACATAGTGGAAAGTCGCACTAGTTTGTTTGGCTAATGTTTGAAAGGGCTCAGGAGGGTAAAACAAACATGTTAGTTTGTTTAAAATGTTCTAGTATGCTAGCCATGAACTCCTCACCTGTGTTCTTCAGTGTTAAAGGTTTCACTTCCTTAAAGCTCAAGAATAACGGGAAATCTGTCCAGTAGTAAGTTGTCTATAATTATTGAAATTGATTTAATGTTCCCACAACAATGAATAATTGCAAATGCATCATTGGTGGTTGACAGGCTGTTATAAAGCCGTTAGTTCCTGTTCTGGTTTATTTAGCCAATTATTGGTAAATGGCCAATATTATGTCTATAATTATTATTATTATTATTATTTTTTTTAAGTAAAAAAAGTAATACACTTAAAGCTATTTAGTCATTTAACTTACAATTATGATTCTCCTTAATTAAATAAAATTAAATACCAATTTATTTTTTTAAATACCATTTTGTTTTTATATTTCTATTTAATAATAAAATAATAATAAATAAATAAATAAACATTTTAGAGACTATAATTAGTGTGACTTAGTAGGTTAGTGATTAAATTAGTATGAATAACTGTAATAAAAATAACCTGTTTTAGTTGTATATTGGGCATATATTTATTTTATATTATATAGTGTTAAAAAGGATAGAATAAAGCTATGTTTTTTATTGTGAATAGAAGAAGCATTTTATACATTTATACCAGAGAAAAACATGCTATTGTTTCAGTTTTAAAAAAAAAAATCTGAAAGGCAAAACCCGTATTCAGTCAATCAATAAATCAATTAAAAAAATAAATAAATAAAATTATAATAATATAAAAAATTTTTTAAATCAATATTAATGTTTGTACTATTTAGAGAGCAATATATAAGTAAATTCTAAAATAAATCCTGAAAATAACTATATATATTTATAATTGTTTTGAGCATTTATTTTAATATATGTATTATGATATAATATGATTTTATAATAACTGTTGTACAAGAGCAATAAGGCTGTTTTTCTTTTTTTTTTTTTTACTTATGAATAGATGTATTTTATATCAGAGATAAACATGGTGTAGTTTCAGTTTTGAAAAATGTGAAACTCAAAACATTTATTCAGTCCAAAGAAATATTAATAATATGTTAATATGAAAATGTTAAAAATGTTAATATGATATCAATATTAATATTCATGTAACATGTTAATGTAATTTAGGCTGCAGTTCCCAAATAATTTCTAAAATAATTTATATAAAAATATTTTTTAAATTATACGTAATATAGTATATATAAAAATATAATTTTTGTTTATATATATATATATATATATATATATATATTTATTTATTTATTTATTTATTTTTTAGTAATTTG
>JAHKKF010534210.1:10000-19204 GCA_019740295.1 Labeo calbasu
TTCTGAAATAATGAGCACGAGTTTTTAATTGCTTCGAGTTTGTGTCTTCTTGGCGTTTCTGCCGTCTAATTCAATTTCAGTGACTAACTGGTTCTCTTTAGCGAGTAGCTAAATGCTTTCTCTATTTATGTCAAGCGAGGAACTACTACATAATGAAAATGAAGGGCACACAGAGACCTTCTGTTAGCGTTCGGTTTTATCCTGTGCGTTTTTCAATGACTGTAATTGACAGAGAATGACAGCCACATGACTGTTGCGTGTGTGAATGTGAAGACCTTTTCACCCACCGTGACCCACTGATATGAACTCAAGGAACCCACTGTTATGTTACTGCAGTTGCTTTATTGGCTGGACGCTTATTTGAGATCATCAACACTGTTGTTGTTATCTGACCGTCATGTTTGATAGTTGTGTAATAGTGTGTGACTTCTTTTTTGCATACTAGGTGTGAACCTCAGTGGTGGTTTAGCTCAGTCTTTGCTTTGAGCCGCTTCAGGCTGTGAAGATGCACTCAGATAGATGACGCCTCGATAAACATGAGCTTGGTTGTTAAATCAGCAATGATGTGTGAAATTCTAGATGGTTGATATCATTTTCAGATGACGCTGCTGTAACTCTCTGAAAGTGGCTGGTGCTTTAGTGCTGATTGATTGTTTGATGGCTTTTATATGTATATATTCAGCTCTTGCCTGTCTGAAAATGATTAGTATCCAAAGCTAAGTTGATGTGACATTTCAAAATGTGCTCTTTTTAATTTTTACTACATTTCCCACATCATATTGTGCACAGCTGTGTTTTAGTATTCCAAAGGAAATATATTTTCATAATATATTTTGAAATATAATAACTTTATTTGCTTCTGAAGTGACTTGTGATGATGTCGTCAAGGCCTTGTGGGTGGTGAAAAATGCATAATAATAATAATAATAGACTATAATAATATTAATGTTTATTTTATTTAATATAATTTATTTATGTTTTTTTATTTATATAGTTAGTTAGTTATAATTAATATAAAGCTGGCAAAATAGCCTTACTGAAATTTTATATAATATAATAATATAAAATATAATTAGTAAGTTAAAAAAGTTATACTTTATTTTGTATGAATTAATTATAAATTATAAAATAATAATTTGAATAACTGATAATTATTTATAGTTAATACAAAGCTGGCAAAATAGCCATACTGAAATTGAGGTTAAATATATAAATATAAAATAGACAACAATAGCATTTTTTAAAATAAGTAAATAAATAAATAAATAAGTAAATACATAAAATTAATACTTAGAATGCTTTATTTATCTATTGTTTTTTTTTTTAATTAATAATTTAATAATTTTAATAATTTATGCATTTTATCTTTTTTTTTTAGTTAATACAAAGCTGGCAAAATATTAAAATTATAATTTTAATAACTTTTTAGAATAAATATTTTAATAATTTTAGTAATTTATAACAATTTATAGTTAAGACAAAGCTGGCAAAATAGCCTTACTGAAATTGTAATGTTGTATATAAATAATAAATAAATGACAATACATTTTTTAAAAATAAATGAATAATAAATAAGTTACAAAAATATATAATACTTTATTTTATATTGATTAATTAATTAATTAATTTATACTTTTTTAAAATTAATATTTTGATGATTTTAATAATTTAGCATTGTTTATAGTTAATACAAAGCTGGCAAAATAGCCATACTGAAATTGAGGTTATATGTAAACATAAAATAGACAACAATAACTTTTTTTTAAAATAAATGAATGAATAAATGAACATATCTAGTAATGCTTTATTTAGTTAGTTGTTTGTTTAAAAAAAAAAAAAATTAATAATTTTTAAATAAGTTATAATCATTTATAGTTAATACAAGGCTGGCAGAATAGCCATGCTGAAATGTTGAATATATGAATATAAATATTGTAATATAATATTTTATTATTTTAGTTATAATGTTATATTTAAATATAAAATAGACCACAAAAACTTTCTAAAATATATAAATAATGTTATTTATTTTTCATTTATACATTTTTTATAATTAAGAATTTAATAATTTTAATAATTCATTCTTAATTATAGTTAATACAAAACTGGCAAAATAGCCATACTGAAGTTATAATAAATGTTCAATTCAGTTCAATACAATTCTGTGCACCTGTGTGTTATATATGTTACATATTTACAATGTTACATATATAAGAATATAAGAAAATAATATAATAAAAATGTTATATAAGTTACATATACGAATCTGCTTATACGAATGGTTTTTATTTATAATATCTTAAAATTGCAAATTCATTAAGATGCAATGAAATCCAGTACAGAGAAAACCATCCAGTCATTGAGTGTTTTACATTGAGGAAGTTAAAGTGTATTTTGTAATCCAGTATATACCCGGTGTAACAGGTCTGTCTTGTTGGTAGGGTTGCAGCAGCAGTGGGCCGAGCGGGCAGACTGTCCCAGGCTATCATGGATGACAGCTCCTCTCTGGGCAGAGTGAGCGGCTCCACTGAATCTGTGTCAACCGTCACCAGTGAGGAGTTTGTGCTTGTGCCGCCCACCGCTGGGGGCTCCCCCTCCAGCTCAGAGGGGAGGCCCAGGCTCAAGGTGTCTCTTTCTACAACCTCCTAAGCATCCTTTATTATTTGTTTTCATGTGTCAATAAGAAAGAAGCTCAAAGTAATCTAGAATATTTCTTCCCTGCCATCTCCGTGTGTCAGATGTCGTGGAATGGGAGTGAGCAGTTGGAGCGGGCGATGGAGGAAGTTTTGGATGATGTGGGTGATGGACCAGGATCTGCAGAGGAGAAAGGAAGTCCTGCAGTGCTCAGCTCTCAGATCAGACCACCCAGCCTGAATCTAGACACAGCTCCTCACGGTACGTCCTGCTCGCAGTAACAAACTAACTTGTTTTAATCCCGTAACTCCCATTGATCCTCCTTCCGCTCAAGAAGTCTGTTACAGCCCTTTGAATCGTTCGCGGGAAAATTATGAAATTTGGCACACTGATAAAGGACTACCTCATCATTAACCAGAGCAAACTCTCTGGCGCCACCAACAGGCCAAATTTGCACTCATATTTCTGTTAATAACTTTTGAACCATAAGTTCTAGAAGCAATTTTGAAATTTGAGTTTTTCAAACTCGTCCTAGACAGTTTGTCTGATTTTCACCAAAAAAAGGCTCAGATCATCTTCAGTCTGGGGAAGGGTTATCGAAAGATTTCCGAACTTAACACAGTTTGCACAAAAATGGACATGAGGCTATGTTTTCGCAACGCTTTAGACAGATTCTATAGACTCCACCTACTGGTCAAAAGATAATAAAAATTTTCATTTTTATTCATAATTTCTCAGTAATAACCACAGCAAGTTTGGAGTCTCTTACTCGAACTCTCTAGCGCCACCAACAGGCCAAATTTGCACTCATGTTTCAGCTAGAAAAGGTCTAAAAGCTAAATTCTTTTTTCTCTGATTCCTTGGCGCATGCTAAGTTAAATGCACACCAAAATTTTACATTTCTACAGTCAAGATTTTTCACAATTTTGAATTTTCCGAGAAATTTACTACTTCGTGCTCGTCCTAAACAGTGTGTCCAATTTTCACCAAAATTGGCTCAGATCAGATCATCTTCAGATAATGCTGGCAAAGAAGTTATCAAAAGATTTCCAAAAAACGCACTTGCAAAAGCAAGATTAAAAAATTATTTTTTCATCTGATTCCTTGGCAAGTTGAATGCACACTAAAATTTAAATGTCTAAAGGTCAAGATTTTTCGCAGTTTTGAATTTTCTGAAAAATCTTTTTCATTCTCATCCTAGGCACTTTGACCAGTTTTTACCAAAATTGGTTCATTTTATGTCAAAAATGTATCAAAAGCTTTTTGATATACCAAACCATTGTTGTATAGCCAAATTTGGCACAGATTTAGAGGACAGCTTCATGATTGTCCACATCAAGTTTGAAATCTCTAATTCAAACTCTCTAGCGCCACTAACAGGCCAATTTTACACTTATATTTTTGCTAATAACATTTGAACCATAATGTCTAAAAGCAAAATTCTTTTTTCCTTGGCTCATGCCAAGTCGAATGCATGCCAAAATTTAAATTTCTATAGGTCTACAGTTTTTTTGCAGAAAAATCTACCTTTTTGTGATCGTCATAGACGGTTTGTCCAGTTTTCACCAAAATTGGCTCAGGTCATCTTCAGGCAATGCTGGCAAAAAGTTATCAAAAGATTTCCGAAAGACCAAACCGCTCTCACAAAATGTGTTAACGAATTTGACGACATTTATGCAAAAATTGACAGCGGATTCAGATCAAACTTGGTACATGCCAAGCATGACCTGAGGACACATGAGAAGTTTTGGAACAACTCCACCTACTGGACAGAAGATATTTAAAAATCAGAATAGATTGACCAAAAATCATAAGATTGATCTTGTTAAATTCCCAGTTTTCCTATGTCAAACATTTTGAGCGTGGTTCATTTTGAATTTTGCACTTAAATCCTGTATTTTACAAATGCTTTAGTGTATGAGTCTAACGAATCTTATGGAACCCTGCTTGTGGGAAAGTTATGAAATTTCTCACATGGATAGAGGACAGTCTCAACATTAACCACAGCAAGTTTGTAGTCCCTAACTCAAACTCTCTAGTGCCACCAACATGTCAAATATGCACTTATTTGACTTTTATTATTTTATTCTTTTATTCTACTCTTTCCCCTTTCTAGCTTGTACTTATCTGAACAATGCATGTTTTAGGGTATTATGAGCACTTCCTAAAGCGTTTTGCCTCTTTGGGACAAATCGCTTGACGTATTCCCCACTTGTAAGTCGCTTTGGATAAAAGCGTCTGCTGAATGAATAAATGTAAATGTAATGTGTCTGCTAGTAACTTTTGAACTGTAAGCAAAAGCAAGCAAAATTCTTTTTTTCCTTTGCTCATGCCAAGTTAAATGCATACCAAAATTTAAACTGTTATGAATCAAGACTTTTTTGCAGTTTCGAATTTTGTAAAAAAATCTAAAGGCAAAATTTTTCCTCTGATTATTTGGCTCATGCTAAGTTAAATGCACACCAAATTTTTGAATATTTTTCCAATTTTGAATTTTTCAAAAGAATTTTTTTTTTTTGTGCTCTTTCTAGACGGTCTGTCCAATTTTCACCAGAATTGGCTCAGATCATCTTCAGAGCATTCTGGCAAAAAGTTATGAAAAGCTTTTTGATTTACCAAACCATTTTTATAAGGTGCGTTAGCAAATTTGACAAAGTTGTGCAAACATGGATGTGAGGCTCTGCAATGCATTAGTAGATTCTGACCAAACTTGGTATGTATTGTGACAAGCATGACCCGAGGGCACATAAGTAGTTTCATCACAGCGCCAGCTACTGGTAAAAAAAAAGTACATTTCTGCTTATAACTTCTGACCAGTTTGGCTGAAAATAAGACTGATCTTGTTAGATTCGGAACGGCATTCTGCTTTTATCTGCCTTTTTAGGCGTCGACCATTTTGAGTTTAGTAAAAAAATACTATATTAACTTTATTAACTATATAAACTGTTACAGACAGGTTTGTTGAAGCAAGGTTGAAACGTAAGTCTGCAGGAATGTAGCTCTTCAGGAGCAGGGTTGGAGAGCCTTGATCTGTACTAAGTAATTAAAGACAGCTCCTTAGCTCTTTATTTGAACTCTATTGCGCTTGGCCTCTATGCTACATTAATTTATTTTTTTTTTAGATACAGGGGTTTCAGCAGATGCATTTTAAACCAACTCTACTCATCATAACTGCTTCCTGTTGCCAATTGCTAAAATTGGGGGTGCTTTGAACGCTTACTTCCTCTCTACCTCACACAAACTTCCTCATTCAGTCGCTCTTGACAATGGACAAAGGTTTATGTAAAGCAAGAGGTTATTGTTTGAGGATTTCGACACAAGAATCTAAAGAAATAGCCTTAAATATGATTGGATGAGCCACTTTATAACTTGCATAATATCTCAAAAATAAAAAAAGACATGTTTGTGCAAGCTTGTGTTGACACTTCATTTTCTGTGCCCACAGATGCATCGGCAGCAGTTTTGGAAAGTTCGACAGTGCAGGAGGAAGAGAGTGTGCAGTTCAGTAAACTGTCCTATCTTGGCTGCACCTGGGTGAAGGCCCCTCGCAATGAGGCGGAGGCGCAGAAAGCCATGGCCACCCTACGGGCAGAGAGCGCCATCCCCATCCCAGTCACCCTCCATGTCCCGAACGGTCCAGATGGTTGTGTCCGGTCAGTCATTCGCCGAAAATTGCAATGGGGTCCACAAAAGTTCAGTTGTTTTGTTTTTCGAATCCCAGATTTTCAGAGGGATCTCCGACTTCTGGACTCCATCAGCTACATCTCACAACCAGTCACAATGCGTTTATTTTCACGTGTTACTCCTGGGGCTTCATAAAAGCTTTAAGACAGTGCACATTTAGCTTTCCTCTAAGACAAACCACATTCAAATTTGGAAGTATAAATGTGAATTCTCTGTAGTTTCTGAGTTCTTGTGATCTTCACGGTGGGTGTCTGTCTGTCGAGAGCTAACACAGCTGTCATCCGAGTTGCTTTTAGCTCCTGCTTTCAGGTTCGTAAATGTGATGTTGCACTTCTGTTTTCACACCCTGAGCGCACTTTTTTTTCTTTTTCTCAGGAACTGTGGCTTAACCTCAGGTTTAACATCTCGCTTCATCTTCTTCGTAAACCTCAAATCATCTCTAAAGTAAACTTTGATGCGTGTGACACGTGCCACTTTCATTTAGCTTAATTCTGGTTCGTTTTTGCACCTTAACAAAATCTAAAATATTTACCATTAATTTGACATTATGAGTGCAGTATTAAAACTTGACCTCGTTTGTTGTCTTCAAAATGTGTTTGTTGATGTATATTGTAACAGATTGCTTTATTTTTAGTTATATTTAATTTTTGTTTTTATCACTCTAGGATTGTCGACCAGGCCACTGGAACAGAAATAGCATCTTTTCCCATTTATAAGGTGTTGTTCTGTGCCCGAGGATGTGAGGGATCTGTTGAGAGCGACTGCTTTTGCTTCACCGAGAGCTACCGCAGCTCGGAGGACTTTCAAATCCACGTCTTCTCCTGCCATATCAAAGAAGCTGTGAGTTGCATTTGTTCATAAGTGTCCATCGAGTAACTCTTGAAGCTCAACCTCCTTTCTTTATCTAGGTTAGTCGCATCCTCTATAGCTTCTCAACGGCCTTCAGGCGTTCGTCAAAAGCTGCCACAGACATGCGAGACTCGGCTTTGCCACTTTCCCCTGACAGCGACGTCTTCACCTTCACCGTTTCTCTAGAAGTGAGAGAAGATGATGGCAAAGGAAACTTCAGGTCTGTTATTACTCAGTTCTGAAGAAACTTCAGTTCTGCTTCTCTCGCTCTTTGAGAGAGGTGTTAGTTTTTACTGTTGCTATTCTTTGAATGAGGTGAACTGTTGCCTCATATGGTTTCTGTTGCGGGAAACCAGTATATAAGTGTGATTGTGTCTTTCTTACTCTTTTCCCTTTTTTTTCCCTCTACTTACAGTCCAGTTCCCAAGGACAGGGATAAATATTATTTCAAGCTGCGCCAGGGTGTGCAGAAAAAGGTGGTGGTCACCGTCCAGCAAATGAACAATAAGGAACTGATAATAGAGAGGTGGGTTCTGGGAAAGAAATTCAAATATTTTGCAATTTTGCCTTAAAAGGACCAGCATGACTTTGCCATTTACCACAAATTGAAAGTGAAAGGGGGGGAACATATAAGAGCGCCGTCTCTCTCTTTTTTTGTTTTTGTTATGACAGTAGGCTTTCGTTTATGTCACAGCCCTGAGCCAAAATTAGCTACTTGCTGTTGTTAGTTAAAGCGGACAATATAAGCAGACATTCTTGTTCTAAATGTAGATCATATTTTCTTAATTTATGCATAGACTACCAGTCAAAAGTTTTTTAACAGTAAGATTTTTAATGTTTTTGAGGAAGTCTTTTTTGCTTACCAAGCCTAAATTTGTTTGATCTGAAGTACCGAAATTTTTTAAAAATATTTTTACTATTTAAAATAACTTTTTTACTGTTTGAATATATTTTAAAATGTAATTTATTCTTGAGATTTCAAAGCTGAAATTTTAGAATCATTACTCCAGTCACATGATCCTTCGGAAATCATTCTAATATTCTGATTTAAACTGATTTCTGATCAATTTAAAGCATCAAAATAAATAAATAAAACAATTATACTGACTGAATTATGCTGAGCTTTTAAATGGTTTGATGGAAATGATGTTACAATGTTACAAAAGCGTTTTATTTCAGTTAAATGCTGATCTTTGGATCTTTCTAGTCATCAAATCCTAAAAAATGTACTCAACTGTTTTAAATATTGATAATAATAATAATAATACGTGTTTCTTGAACAGCAGATCAGCATATTAGAATGATTTCTAAAGGATCATGGTACACTGAAGACTGGAGTAATGATGTTGAAAATTCAGCTTTGCATCACAGAAATAAATTGTATTTTTAAGTATATTAAAATAGAAACCCTCTATTTTAAATTGCAATAATATTTCGCAATATTAACATTTTTTCTGTATTTTTAATCACGTAAACGCAGAAAGAGCAGAAAAGACTTCTTTTAAAACATTAAAAATCTTACTGATCCCAAACTTTTGAATGGCAGCGTACATACATTAACTAAATACATTAAATATATTAAAGGACAAGTCCAAAACAAAGATTCACATATAATGTACTCACCCCCTTGTCATCCAAGATGTTCAGGTCTTTCTTTCTTTAGTCGTTAAGAAATTGTGTTTTTTGAGGGGAAACCTTTCAGCATTTTTTTCCATATAATGGACTGATATGGTGCCCCGATTTTGAATGTCCAAAATACAGTTTAAATGCGGCTTCAAACGACCCCAAATGTGGTTGTAAACAATCCCAGCCGAGAAAGAAGGGTCTTATCTAGCAAAACGGTTCAGTTATTTTCAGAAAAATAACAATTTATATACTTTTTTAATGTCAAACACTCATCTTGTCTTACTCCGCCTGGACTGTTCTTGTTTTAGTTCAAGACAGTTAGGGTATGTCGAAAAACTCCCATCTCATGTTCTCCCTCAACTTCAAAATCGTCCTATATCACTGTTTTACCTTTTTTGTTAAGGGTGTTTG